>JAXCMG010009229.1:0-10918 GCA_034642415.1 Podarcis siculus | reverse complement strand
CCCCTGAAAACTAGGTGCGTCCTATGGTCCGGTGCGTCCAATCGTGCGAAAAATACGGTATTTATGGTTTTGAAAAAATACAGTGAACTTTATTGTGCCGATATTCCAAATGTGGTGTTGCAGAGTTGGTGGGAAGAGTCTGATTACTGTTAATTCACAAAGCTGTAGCCTTAAACTAGTACAAAAATATGAATAGATGTAAGGACAAAATGACCATGAAAGCATTCTCCAGCAGGCTAATAATTCTAGGACATCAAACCTGTATCTCATTTTTAACAGATATATCCAAAATTTGAAAGGGCTCTCTTTCTACTTGCTTGTTTTTTAAAATAATGGCCTTGTGCCTGCAGGTATTTAGAAATCTGTGTAGTACCACCACTTCAAATTTTATCCGTAGGCTTTTACCCAGTAAAGAAAGTCGTCCTCCAAACATGCTTCCCCTCAGAAACTGCTAACCCTGAATATCATTACAGGCAGGCATTCAGCTTTCTCCCTGCTTCTTTCCCTTACAATAGCCATTGTACTGGGGGTTTAACATACATAAAGCACCATATCTGATTTGAATCCGCTTAAGAACATAAGGATAGCCTACTGGACCAAGCCAATGGCCCATCTAGCCTCTGCTCTCACAGTGGTCAAACTGAGGCCTGTGGGAAGCCTGGAGGCAAGACCTGAGCTCTAAGGCACCCTCCCTTCTTCCAGCAACTAGTATGGAGAAGTATAAAGATCCAATAGCGGAGGCCATTTCTGGACCTTTTCCTGGTCTCCTTTACCATGTAAAGCAGGAGAAAGGAACCTTGATCAGCCGCTGGGTTACAATTCTTTTGTGGCTAACCTTCTCAGGAGTATGTGCCGGCAGCGGACAGGAGGTCCCCAAAGCGTTCTGGATTAAGTAATCTGGAATAAAGGCCGCCCTGTTTCAATGAATCCTCTCTCTCATCTGTTGCGCACAGTCCACACGTTGCCGTCACGCTTGCACCTCAGCACAATGCAAAACACTAGGGTGCAAGCATTCAGAAAACAGTTTGAGAACTCCAAAAAACAGTATGTGGGCAGAGCACAGATGATTTAAGAAATAGGGTTAAGTGTGCAGAAAACAGTACCTTGCTTAAAATAATCCGGAATCAGATGCACTTTCACCTATAGCTGTTGCAGGACGGTTTCCCTTGATTGATGAAGTTGAAAAGCCTTCATCCACTCATTTGCTGTGTTTTGCAGAATTCAGTTTAGGCAAGTGTTTTATTTGTTGATACCTCCTCACCCCTTTCTGTGTAGTCTTTCTCAAACTGGCAAACATCAAAAATATAAAATATATTTAAAACTTATATAATACGTTATGCAATATATAAGCAAGCACCGATATTTGTCGGTGTAATTCAAGCAACAGAAACTGCCATGGCGAATAAAATCCCATCAGTTAAAACCCACTTTCAATGCTGGACTGAAGGGGCCATTCATTGGGCCTCCCATAGAATAGGGTCCTTTTATAACACAGGCCTTCCTTAGTGGCTGCCAGTCTAACTTATCATAAAGGCTGGCTAACAAGGAGGCCTCTCTGATGCTTATCGCAAAGGATGGCAAGCTCTACAGGCTCTGTACATTAGAGGCCTGAAACATAGTGAGGTCACATCCCCACCCCAGACTGAGCTGCAAGCTTCTTTCTTTGTCGATGTTCACACCACATAGGTGGCAGGGCTATAGATTCATCCCAGGCCTGTTATCAAACTCCAATTCACTGAAGCTGCCATCTGTGCCACTGCAAGGGATGTCTGAGCCTTTGTCAAGAAGCTACAAGGTACTGTGGCTAATGCCACGTGGACTCAGCTACAAACCAGTGTTCGAAACTCCCATTGTTCTAGGCGCATTGTGCGACAGGGAATTTCATTAGCGCGAGCAGTTACTGAGCTCTGGGCACAGTGCTGCCTAAGATTTCAGATTAAAACTGAGTGGAGGGAAAGGACTTTTTCTGCCTCCCCACTACAAACTGCTCTCTGAAGACTTGAGAAGAGACCCCTTAAGAATATTAGGGGAGTGGGCAGAGGAAGGACTAAAAGGTAAAGGTAAAGGGACCCCTGACCACTAGGTCCTGTCATGGCCGACTCTGGGGTTGCGGCGCTCATCTCGCTTTATTGGCCGACGGAGCCGGCGTACAGCTTCCGGGTCATGTGGCCAGCATGATTAAGCCGCTTCTGGCGAACCAGAGCAGCGCATGGAAACGCCGTTTACCTTCCCGCCGGAGCGGTACCTATTTATCTACTTGCACTTTGACGTGCTTTCGAACTGCTAGGTTGGCAGGAGCAGGGACTGAGCAACGGGAGCTCACCCCGTTGCGGGGATTCAAACCGCCGACCTTCTGATCGGCAAGTCCTAGGCTCTGTGGTTTAACCCACAGCACCACCCACATCCCTAAGGGAAGGACTAGACCATGTGAAAAATTAACTTAATATTTTAGCTGTAGTTCATTCATTATCAGTTTGTATTCCTGTTATTAAAAAGTGCACCTAGGCATTCCCTTCTTGCACCCATAACCTAGGTTTTAAGGTGTCATTCAGCTCCTAGCTTTCATATCTCAGTTTCTAACACTGTTTCAAACACATGTAGTGGGAGCAGTCAAAGTAGGCCGAAATGTGCCCGCAGTCAGTGTCCTAATTTGGCCCCAAACACGAAGCGTTGCACAAAAAGGTAGCACACTATTTTCACTGACTCCACCCCCCACCCTACATCATCTTTCTGGGCCATAATCACATAAGACCGGCTTCTCCCCATCCCTGGGTGGAAACAGAGGCAGCAGCAGCAAAGGTTGGTGCTTCTTGACAAAAACCAGGCATCCTGCCTTACACAAGCAGAAACTCTTTCTGCTCCTGCAAATCCAGCAGATGCAACTCAAAGGAAAAAGTGTTTCATTAACTACAATAGCCAAATGAATTGCCCAGGTCCACATGCACACCATGCCCTTAAAGCACATTCAAACACACACACACACACACAATTTGAAGCGCATGGCTCCTCCCTCTCCCCTCAGAAAAAGAATTCTGGGAACCGTAGCCCCTCTGGGATGGAAACTACAATTCCCAGGGTTCTTTGGCAACAGGGGGAAGTCATGCACATTAAACATGTGCTGCACATGTTTTAACAAATGCTTAGTGTGGACCCACTCTAAACACAAAATATATAATCGAAACAAAACGAAACCACCCCCTCCCAGAAACACATTTTTAACACCCTTTAAAACGTGTTTGTGGAAGGGGGTGGAGAGAAGGGGGGTTTGCTCCTGTTCTTGTTTTTAATATGTATTTTGTGTTTTTAATGCTGTGATCCGCCCTGGGATCTAGGGATGAAGGGCGGTATACAGATCAAGTAAGTAAATGAGAACTGCGGAGAGCTTTTCCTTTCCTTTGGGGGGGGGGGGGGGGGGGTTGGGGGCACTTTCCAGAAGAGGCCCCTGGGCGATCCTGTGGGTCAGGGGACGCCTCGCGGCCGGATCCAGCAGATCTCCCCCCTCCCCGGAAAGGCGCAACCAGCTCTGGGCCCAGGGACCCCCGAGGCCACCCGCTTTGGCGCTGCGGGTCCTGCGGAGAATGCAGTCCCTCCACCGCCACCGGGCTAAACGGGAGGCCAGCGCCCGCCTGCCTGCTTCCTCGCGAGCCGGGGCCCCGCTCCTCGCCCAGCGGCGCTTCTCCCTACCTGCGGCGTGGAGACGACGGGCCTCGGCTGGCGCGCTGCGCTCTGACGCAGAAGCCGGGGCGGCGCCCCCAGAGTCCCGCCCGCCTGCTCGGCCGGCCGGGCTTGGGCGAGGCGGAGCCGCGGAGCCTGGCCGCCGCCGAGCGCGCTCCTTCGCTGGGAGACGCGGAGGCCGGGCCCGCGCGGCTCGACCCCTCCGAGCCAAGGGGGTCCCGCGGGTCTCCGGCGGGGCTGCGCGCCGCTTTACGCACGCCCGTCCCCGAACGGGCAAGCGAGGAGAAGGGAAGGCAAGCCGCGGCCGAGGCAGCTTGGAAAGAGGGCGATTCCCGAAGGGGCTGCCTGGGGGACCAAGCGGGGGGCTGCAGAGCGCACTGCCGGCTTACGGCGCCCGAGTTGGGGACGTTGCTGGCGGGGCGCGCGGATTTATTTCTGATTTTTGTCCGGCGGAACTCCCAGCAGCTCAGTTCCGGCCCCTCTAAAAAGAAGGAGGGAGGTGTTCGTGGTGAGCTCTGGAACCTCTTTTTTCTAGAAAAATAGCACTGATGTAGATGTAATAATGCCTGTTGTCTTTGTCCATGGAGTTTTCTTGGCAGGGATACTGGAGTGGCTTACCAGTTCCTCCTCCAGGTGGATCACGTTTGACCTGTTCATCTTGGGTGCCCTGCTCGGCATAGCTCATAGCTTCTCTGAGTTATTCAAACCCCTTTGACCACCTCATGAGAAGAGAAGACTCCCTGGAAAAGACCCTGATATTGGGAAAGATGGAGGGCACAAGGAGAAGGGGACGACAGAGGACGAGATGGTTGGACAGTGTTCTCGAAGCTACTAGCATGAGTTTGACCAAACTGCGGGAGGCAGTGGAAGACAGGAGTGCCTGGCATGCTCTGGTCCATGGGGTCACGAAGAGTCGGACACGACTAAACAACAAGATGTAATAATAATAATAACCTATTATTTATTCCCCCTCCCATCTGGCTGGGCTTCCCCAGCCACTCTGGGCGGCTTCCAACCAAATATTAAAATACATCAAACATTAAAAGCTTCCCTAAACAGGACTGCCTTCAGATGTCTTCTAAAAGTCTGGTAGTTGTTGTTTTCTTTGCCATCTGGTGGGAGGGCGTTCCACAGGGCAGGCGCCACTACCGAGAAGGCCCTCTGCCTAGTTCCCTGTAACTTGGCTTCTCG
The DNA here is from genome assembly GCA_034642415.1 of Podarcis siculus. Taxonomy (NCBI): domain Eukaryota; kingdom Metazoa; phylum Chordata; class Lepidosauria; order Squamata; family Lacertidae; genus Podarcis; species Podarcis siculus. Next base: position 6,052 of record JAXCMG010009229.1, on the reverse strand, counting down.
CAGCGAGGGAACTGCCAGAAGGCCCTCGGCACTGGACCTCAGCGTCCAGGCAGAATGATGGGGGTGGAGACGCTCCTTCAGATATACTGGACCGAGGCTGTTTAGGGCTTTCAAGGTCAGCATCAACACTTTGAATTGTGCTCGGAAACGTACTGGGAGCCAGTGTAGGTCTTTCAAAACTGGTGTTATGTGGTCTTGGCGGCTGCTCCCAGTCACCAGTCTAGCTGCCGCATTCTGGGTTAGTTGTAGTTTCCGGGTCACCTTCAAAGGTAGCCCCACGTAGAGTGCATTGCAGTAGTCCAAGCGGGAGATAACTAGAGCATGCACCACTTTGGCAAGACAGTCTGCGGGCAGGTAGGGTCTCATCCTGTGTACCAGATGGAGATGGTAAACAGCTGCCCTGGACACAGAATTGACCTGCGCCTCCATGGACAGCTGTGACTCCAAAATGACTCCCAGGCTGCGCACCTGGTCCTTCGGAGGCACAGTTACCCCATTCAGCACCAGGGAGTCTTCCACACCTGCTCGCCTCCTGTCCCCCAAAAACCGTACTTCTGTCTTGTCAGGATTCAACCTCAATCTGTTAGCTGCCATCCATCCCCCAACCGCCTCCAGACACTCACACAGGACCTTCACCGCCTTCACTGTTTCTGATTTAAAAGAGAGGTGTAAAAGAGAAAAGATGTAAGAGCGGTTCTCAGCATAAAAAACAATATAAGGAGACATAATGCATAATAAGAACAAAACAAAAAACCCTCCCTCCCACAAATACCCCCCAACTCCCCTTTGAAGGGTATCAGATGTTAGTCAAGGGGCTGGTTGAAGAAGGTTTTTGCCTGGTGCCTCAAGGTGTGTAATGAATGCACCTGGTGAGCCTCCTTGGGGAGTGGGCCACAAACAGGGAGCCATCAATGCACCCCCAACTCCCACCTCACCTGTGATCCTTGTGGCAGGAGACATCCACTGATAACTGTATCCTCCATGTACTTGTCTTCACTCCCATCTAAAGCTATCCTGTGGTAGCTGATTCCATAAATGAATTAGACTGTGTGTGTGCATAAATCAGATGTACAGTGGTACCTCGGGTTACATACGCTTCAGGTTACAGACTCCGCTAACCCAGAAATAATACCTTGGGGTAAGAACGTTGCTTCAGGATGAAAACAGAAATTGTGCAGCGGCAGCGGGAGGCCCCATTAGCTAAAGTGGTGCTTCAGATTAAGAACAGTTTCAGGTTAAGAACGGACCTCCGAAACGAATTAAGTACTTAACCCGAGGTACCACTGTAATTAAAAACCACAGATTCTGGGAAAGCCAACAGGCACCTATTTTTAATCTCATGGAGTTCTTCAGGATTATTTAACAGAGGCTGGTGTCTGTAAGAGGCAAGCCCAGAAGGCCTAGACCTGGCAGGCCACGGGAGAGGAATGGAAGATAATGCTTTCACCTTTGCATGCAAAGACTGAGGAAAAGAGAGGGGGGGGGAACAGTCTGCTAAGCTGCAAAAATGGCCAGGGCATAATAAGCAACCAAGGGCAATATTCCATCATAGAGTCTGAAGGCATCTGTTAAGTTCTTTATTAAATATCTATACTGCCCTTCATCTGATGATCAGAGGTTGGTTTACAATACAAAAACACAAAAATATGTAACACAGTAACAAACAACTAGATTGGCTAGGCCAGGGGTCTGCAACCCGCGGCTCCGGAGCCGCATGTGGCTCTTTTACACCTTTGCCACGGCTCCGGGGCGGATACTAGCGAGGGGAGGAGGCGCATTGTGCGCCCTGACACTCCCCACTGTGGCGGGCGCTGTCCTGGCTGTGACGTCGCATGGGGGCGGTGCGTGCGTTAGTCACGCACCGTCCCAACGTCACCTTCCCGCCCGCCTGCCCGCTACATTGTAAGGGGCATATATGTTGGTCACTGCATTGAAAGGGGGCATGTACGCTGGTCACTGTTTTGAAGGGGAGTGAAGAACACACACACACAAAAAGGTAACTTGTTAATTTAACGTTTATTTCTATGAGGAGGAGTAATTCTGAGGGGTCAAACAAAGAAATAATAAAAAAGTGACAAAAAAGTTATTTTTATAATGACGAGTTTTGCGGCTCCCAGTTTTTTTTCCTTCGGAAACGGGTCCAAGTGGCTCTTTTTGTCTTAAAGGTTGCAGACTCCTGGGCTAGTTAAACGATGCTTTTTCACAATAAATGGGAGGAAAGGGTGACACTGAGACTTTTCTAGGAAACGAGGGGCCTTGTGTGATGTGCAGACCACACTCCACCTTTCTATTGTATAAGTCTGGCAACTTTTAACAGCCTCTCTATGTTATGTAGATATAAATACTCAGAGGGGACCCACAGGTGCTATCCAGACCATCCCCAGTCCGATATCAATACTTTGTAGGCAGGTAAGTTATAAAAGTCTCTTGTTTTTTGAAAAATTACATGATTCCCCCAACAAAAGGCATATGCAGAAAATATAACTAGATTTACTTTGGCATTGGTGATGGGACAGCATCCTCCACTGGTGCTGAGGGCAGCAGGATAACTGAGGAGCTGCCAAGTGGGCTGCTATAGAGGGCTGGGGGTGTTGTTAATGGGACTGCTGCCAGAGCCTCAGGCCCCTGCCTCACTGGCTAATCCTGACTGTGCCATACATGGGCCTGTCTCTCTCCCTGCCCGCATTACCACTTTAGCCTTTGAGTCAAAGGACTGTGCTTCCTTTTGGTGTAATTCTATTAGAAAGATGTGCTATCTGCCCTCTTACAAGGGAGTGTTTCTCATCAACATTTAAATGCAAAAGTAAACGATACAAGAGAACAAGCATGATTTTCACTTCAGGGTTATTTCCCTGAGATCGTACAGGGCTTTCTGATTAAAGCTTTTTCGGTCTTTCTTCTTCTTTTCCTAAATGGTAGATAGAAAAGAGATACGGGTTAAGATAAGGGTAATTGGCACGTACCACAAAGAGTCTCCTGGACATGAGCTAGATTAAATGACAGGATGTGTTTGGGCAACATTTTGCGTAACCAGAGCTGGTTTGGTTAAATGAAGGCTTTTGTTATATGTTGTAAGTCCTCCGACTTACATGAATCTCTTACATGATCTTGTAAGTGAATGAAACAAATCAGAAGCAAATTAAAAATGGTTATGCTTTGAAAGGCAGAGCAGTACTCTATCTCTAATTTTTGGTGACATCCTTTGCTGGCATCCTAAATACATGTTTAGGGTGCCTATTGGGTAATCCAACACTTTTTGCAGCACAGTCTTAGGCATCTGATGGGCTTTAATCCCAAATAAGTGTGTACAGTATGATCAGATTTTGCACAATTTCAACCTTACGTAGTTGAAAGCCAACCGGTTGAAATCTCGCAAATTAATTGCACGCAAGGCGGAGAGCTTACAAGCTCCTTTTGCATGGAAAGAGCTTTTAAACTCTCAGGCTTGCTTAGCAGGCTCTGGGATGCTCTCACAAGATCTCGCAGGAACTCAGACAGTCCCGTGGGATCTTGTGGGAGCATCTCAGAGCCTGGTAAGCAAGTCTAAGGACCTAAAAGCTCTCTGCCTTGCTTGGAAGATAAAGATGGTCAAACGGGGGCAGTTCCAAGGAGGTGGTTCGGGTATATACATTTTTGCACCCCCACCTGGAATATAGCCACTGCACAAGATGTGATCACACTGTGCAGAATTGCAGCTTCAATAAATTCAGGATGCTATTGATGTTCTAAAAGATGTGGTATGTTCGGTGCTGATTACGCTTTTTTCATTGGCAATAAATTTCAGTGTTGGACTCCCTTATCCCTTGTGGTCTAATGCAGCCAAGTGTAGTCAATGCAAAGTCTACATTATTGACTTGAGTTTTCATCATGTATTCTAATATGAAGTATTCCCAAACTTGGAATCGTACTGGAATACGGAAATACCAGCAGGAGGAAACTGGGAGATGAAAGGCTGCAATCTTAACCCCACTTAACCTTCCAGTAACAGGTTATTGTTGGTTTGTGGCAGGCTCTAAAGGGCACCGACAGACAGAACAAAGGGCCCCAAATTTCTCTAGCACATTTTCCATATGCAGTGGTACCTCGGGATGTGAATGGGATCCGTTCCGGAGCCCTGCTCGGATCCTGAATGGAACGTAAGACGCGACGGTGCGCGGGTCGCGTTTTGCTGCTTCTGTGCATGACATCATTTTGAGCGCATGCGCGAGCGGCGAAACCCAGAAATAATACACTCCGTTTTCCGGGTTGCCTCAGAGCGCAACCCAAAAGTGCTCAATCTGAAGCACATTCAACCCAAGCTATGACTGTACAAAATTTGATTACATGGGCAATATCCCTTGCATACTGATACATCTCCCTAGCATCTTTGACATTTTTCTCCTGTTTTGACATCTGACTTAGGCCAGGATAGTCAGGTGAGCACCACCTGTAATATATGTAATATATGTAATATATGACCTGAGTTTTAATCAATTGCGGCACAATCTTAACCATGCCTATGAAGAAGCAAGTCTCTTGAATTCAATGGGACTTACTCCCAGGTATAGTGAGGCTAGGATCTATCAAATAAATTTGCATGGGGGCAAAGAACAACATTTCTGAAGCAAGAAGTGTTTTTTTAGAATATCACACATGTAGTGAATGTCCCAAAAGAATGCATCTCTTAAATTGATGCTTATCACCTGCAATTTTTATAAGTACTTTTAAAAAATTGGTAACTTAAACCAATATCTGCAGCTGGATTGGTAATTTAGCTAATTAAAAGTTTATCCAATTTCATTTAATTGCTGCAGCTCTATTTAATATCAAATATTTGATAAGATGACATAAACCCAGCTCAGTTTGACAAAAAGAACCGGCACCTTTGCTCTATTAATGGCAAAATTAGACTGGCTAGATGAGTGTCAAGGGGGAAATCTCCCCGCTTTCTGTCTGTTTTATACAACCTAGAATTTGGAGCAGGCCTTTTCAGGTGATCAAAAGGTGATTTATTTGATTCCAGTACCATAAAGCATCAAATTCATTTGGCAGTCTATAGATTGGGAACAAATTATGCTTGAACCTAGAGAGCACTTGAGAGCTCTGCTTTAGGTGAATATGGGCCCTGTTTCAAGGATTAACAGCTACAGTAGCTCGATTTAGGAACTGCAGTCACAATAATTCAAAATTCATTTTTAAGATAGGTCCCACCTGTCAGATTGTCAATGAGGGCTTCTTTCAATTAGACAACTTTATTGTAATGAAGAATGCCAACGGCATGATTTAGTAGTTGTTCTGCTATAAATTACACTCACCAGTAGCCACACAATCCATATTTGCTCCTGAACAAATTGAATGGCCATAACTTAGAGCAGGCGAAAAGAGCTTTATTGGCAAGCATATCAAAGTGCTGTACCATGTAGTCACAAGTGTTTTTCTGGACAATCTATAGGATCCAGCATGCACGCTTCATGCAGTTACAATCTGAGATACTGCATGTGATGATCTGTGGGTTGCAGGTTCTAATCTATTCTAATGCTGCCATTGCAGAAAAGAACAGGGTATCTTGGACCCCATCCTAAACCCTACTCAAGGAACTCTCTTTATAACCAAAGCATCTCTTTCCTTTTTTCAGAAGGTGTTGGGACACTCAGTTTGTTGTGTGTAAAAGAGAATATTCAGTGTGGATGAGCCAAAGCATTCTATCAGTCCATAACCTCACACATCTCAGTTGACGAGTGTGCATGTGTATACACGCCAAAACCATAGGCGCCGGCTCCATGGGGCCTGAGGGGGCCCGAGCCCCCTCAAAAATTTTATTGGGGGGGCTCCGCCCCCCCCCAGTAATTTAAAAAATTTTTCGCGCGCCTTGGCTCCCTCGTCGCGCGCCTTGGCTCCCGCGGCCGGCGAGGGGAGCCCGGGCCGCGCGCGGCTGCTGCTGCCGCCGCCGTTTGTGGTCATGGCGGAGCTGCCGCCTAGGGAGGAGGGGAGAGGGGGCTGGCAGGGGGGGCAGGCGGTAAAGGGGGCTTGGCTGCTCTCTCTCTCGCTCTCTCTCTCTCTCGGGCTCTCTCTC
>JAXCMG010009228.1:0-13148 GCA_034642415.1 Podarcis siculus | reverse complement strand
AAGGAAGGAAGGAAGGAAGGAAGGAAGGAAGGAAGGAAGGAAGGAAGGAAGGAAGGAATCGGGCCTTTGCTCAGCTACAACTACACTTGCAATTTTCAAATCTATGTGGATGCAACTGATTCCTACCCAGTCCATACTCTCTTCCTTTATCTATAAGAATAAAAACCATTTTCAAAAAATATGTTAAACACAGCAATTAAACAGGATTTTCTATAATAATTTGTTTTATTATATCAACCCCATTATATGAGATGCCTATGAAATATAATTTTCACTAAGGTTCAATTATCTATTTTTGATAATCTTTAGGTGATATTAAAGGTAAAGGTAAAGGTACCCCTGCCCGTACGGGCCAGTCGTGTCCGACTCTAGGGTTGTGCGCCCATCTCACTTAAGAGGCCGGGGGCCAGCGCTGTCCGGAGACACTTCCGGGTCACGTGGCCAGCGTGACGAAGCTGCTCTGGTGAGCCAGCACCAGCACAGCACACGGAAACGCCGTTTACTTTCCCGCTATAAAGCGGTACCTATTTATCTACTTGCACTTGGGGGTGCTTTCGAACTGCTAGGTGGGCAGGGGCTGGGACCGAAAGACGGGAGCTCACTCCGCCGCGGGGATTCGAACTGCCGACCATGCGATCGGTAAGTCCTAAGCACTGAGGTTTTACCCACAGCGCCACCTATAATAGGTGATATTATACTCTGGTAATTTTACCATCTATTAACTCCAATCTGAACCCAAAATACAAGTCCATTCCATTCCAATACAGGGTCCATTCATTTCCTTTCAGTACTATTGTTTGTTTTTCTCTTGTGTGTTATTGAAATATATGTTCTTGCTTAAATAAACACATTTTTTAAAAAAAAATAATGCAATGCCCCAGAGAAGGAAGTGAATTTATTTCAGTGACATTGCTTCTCATGTGCCTTCCTCTCTATTCCTACAAACTTCACTAAAGAAGCCCCACTGGAATTACCTGGATAACTTGTGTAAGAACGTCCCCCATTCTATCTATTATATCACTGGAGTGATCAGTCCTAGAACAGCAGCCTAATTACACCTGCAGGGGCTGCAAACCTATATGCACTTATTTGAAAATATCTTCCCTTGAATTCAATAAGATCCATCTCTGTCTGAAAATGCACAGAATTGTGATGTCAAGGCAATTGAAAAAATACTGAACTAAAAACTCCACAGGGAAATGATTAACTTTATTGGGACGCATATGGGGTGTTAGGGGAGGGGGAGAACCTCTGGTCAGGGCACCTTCTGGCATAGTTTATCCACCTTTGGTCCCCACCCTGCACTCAGCAATCACCCATGGCTTCTAGAAGCTGTCAGCATGGGAGAGTGGCCACACCCTGGGAATGCCTTGGACTGGCTGGGTAAACAACTTGATGGTAGCGAATGGTCCTCAAAACCTTGCGGAGTTAGGGACTTCCTCTGCATGTGAAGATAGACCCCAGTGGATAGAGTTGATGAAACCATTTGTCAGTCCAATGGTCATGGGGCTAATCAACCTGGGAAAGTCACTCATCTAGAAGAAGGAAGACTCTGATCTAGAAGAAGAAAAACCTATGTTACCTGCAGGGTATCCTTGGGAGAAGAAAAGGCTAAGGAGTAAGAAAAGCCAAGCTGGTGTCAGACATATTGTTCTGATTTTCTTTCAACCACATCATCCTACCATGATGATTCCTACTAGATTATGTTTGTCATTTAGTATTTATAGCTACAATTCCTCTGGCTTTTTCCCCATACTCTGTACATTAGAATAGAGATTACTGAAATCTTGGCTCATTCCCTCTAGCTGCTTCCTTCTGTCCATTTAGTGAGTTTCAAGGACTTCCTAATCCTTTCTCTCAAGCTGCCTTTTCCAGACTGCAGTTCCCTTTCCCTGAGATCATTTTCTTGGAAGGTAGCAAGTGGGTTATGGGCATACTAATTCACTATCAGTAGCATTGGATCTGAAGGGGGTAGCTCAAGAACGGAAAACAAACTCCAAGTTTTAAACATCTAAAGGGCTGTGACATGGAAATGGAGCAAGCTTTGTTTCTCCTGCTCCTGGGAGTAGGGTTCAAACCAGTGGATTCAAGCTACAAGAAAGGAGATTGCAACCAAAGTACAGCATGAACTTTCTGACAGTAAGAACTGTTAGACAGTGGAAGAGACTGCCTTGGGGCTTGTGGACTCTGCTTCACTGGAGATTTTATAGCAGAGGTTGGGTGGCCATCTGTGAGGGGAGCCGACCTGGGCCCTGAGAGTGTTGTCATGACGTCACACTATGACGTGATGTCATGGCATCATGCTCAGCCCTTGGCTTTGAAACTTGACTTCAGGTGCCACCAGAAGTCAGGGTCAAAGGTCTCATGAGACCTCGGAAAGCAGGCTTTGGATGAGATTCCTAAATTTCATAGTGTTGGAGTAGGGGACCCTTGTAGGTCCCAACATTAAAATTCTATGACTCTATGACTCTAAGTCTGTCTCCTCCTGTCTCTTCCTGCTGAAATGGGTGGCAGGAATCATTTTAGGTTAGAAACTGCTCTTCGGGTCAAGAATCAATGTCAGAGGTGACGACTTGGAATCAATTTGCAGCTCCAGTGACACAGGATTTGGGGGGGGGGCAGGGGAGGACGGAAGGAATGGGAGGCAGCAGAGCTTTGTGCAAAAAGATTTCAAAGAGCTCCATGTTGCACTTGGGCTGTGCATGCCTTTTTCCAGTGGGGGAACATATAAATACAATACAATTGTATTTCGGTTTACAAACTTAATCCGTTCCTGAAGTCTGTTCTTAAACCAAATCCGTTCTTAAACTGAGGCGTGTTTTCCCTAATGAGGCCTGCTGCCGCCAGTGCCTTTCCGCCATTCGATTTCTGTTCACAGACCGTTCACAGACCGTTCGTAGACCAAGGTAAAGTTCACAAACCAGAACACTATGTCCGGTTTGCGGAATTCGTAAACCGAATAGTTTGTAAACAGGACTGGTTGTAAACCAAGGTACCACTGTATGGCCAAAATGAGCAGGATTTTTTACTGCCAAAAAACTATAATCTGAAGCATGACTTGATGTTGCCCGTGATTTGTGGGTTTGTTTTAACTGTGGCTTGGTTTTACCTGTGAACTCAGCACACTCTCTTAACCACTGGTAGCCACTTCCTAGCCTGGAGAACCTTCAAAGTGTCAAAAGCATAAGGCAAGGAACAGCCTTATGACAGAAAAAGAAGCTTTGGGCTTTTTTCGTTGTCAGCTGAACAATTGGGTCCTTCACACTTGGTGTGAAAAGTCACAGAAATGAAGCGCAAAGCCGATTTGATAGGTGTGTGTTGTGGGCCTCTGGCACAGAGGCAAACGAAACCCCAGAAATTTGATTTGATACTGAAATCATTGTGGTCACTGCCACCTTAGCATAAATCTCCAACTATTATCTGCTTCTTTCCTTCCTTTGGTTCCACTTTATACAGTTTGCAAAGGATGCTCTCTTTTACTTACTGAATTCTTTATGCTTTCTATATATCAAATAGATTATACAATGTTGATGTGGTTATTATTTGAATTTTTATTCCCCATTTTTCTCTCCAATACCCCCAAACATTCAGCTTCTGTTGATTACGGTTTAGTTTTCACCAGTTATTCTTCATTCGATCTGTATATATCCAAACTGAATTATGATAAACCTGACCTAGAAAGGTTTTTCTTTTAAAAAGAAATTGACCCGAAGTGCTTCAGAGATCCTTGTGTGGTTTTGAGATGTTTGGCAAGAACCCTCTTCTGCTCAGCTGCCTCATTCCATTTCTCAACTCAGGAGCTGTAGGGGGAGGGGGTTGCACACAAACTCCTAATTTTTCATGGGACTTTGATACAGCCACTCCCTTATTTTAACACCTTGCAGGCTTTCATTCATGATCTGTGGGCTGCATTTGGAGCATACAAAGCTGCCTTGTTGGTTCATTTAGCTCAGGACTGTCTGGTCCAGTGTCCTAATGCAGTAGTGATCTGGATGAGGGCCAATAAACTGAATCTTGGGAAGACAGATGTTCCATGCATAGTTGGTTCCTGTATCCAGAGGACAGGCCCACTGCTTGTCCGGGATGACCCTGCACTCCCTCCAAAGGAGCAGGTGCATAGCTTGGGAGTACTCTTGGATATGTGTTAATCATGAGGGGCCCAAGTAACCCTGGTGGGTTGCAGTGCCTTTTTCCAGCTTCAATTGGTATGGCATGTATGAATGTATGTGGACTAACATGTTTTCTTCAGCAATTCCCAGGGAAGATCCCAAGATCTCAACTGGTGATTTCCTGATTCATTAAATCTGAAAACCACTAATTTTAGTGCTCATCCAGCCCACTGTAAAATTTCAGTTGCCATGAACAAAACAAATAGCAAAGGCACTGAAGAATTTTATAAATCTGTCCCCCACCATTTAGAGACAGAGGGGCTGGGGACCAAGAACAACCATCTGTTGTGATCTCAGATTCTTTGCACAATTGACCCTGAAGCTCAGGGCTGTGAACAGAATGAACTGTCATTAAGGCAAGAAGTTCTCATCACAGAGACTCTAATGATCGTACTGTAGCAAACAACAGAGGGAATCTGTGTTTAGACTGAAGAGTTGTCCCATGCATTGAAGATGGTGGTTTTAGTGGTCTTGCTGCAGGCTTTGTTTCTTCACATGGCATGGGAGTCTCATACTGCTAAGTGCAGGGTTCAGTATCCACAACGCCCACTTCACATGTATAATCAGCCAGGAGATTTCATCATTGGTAGCATAGCTTCTCATGGTTCCTTTCTTTTCAGTTCAGCAACTTTCACTGAAGAACCCCTATCTGCATTGCCTGAAGAGCTTGTGTAAGAACTTATTTTCTATCTGTTTCATTTAATATTTCCATTTAGTTAAAAGGGATATATCTGAGTAGAGAAGAGCAAAGAGTGTGCTTTTCTTCACACAGGCTGCAGAAGCAGTTAACATAACCAAAGGAATCTCCACATAGATATTCAATAATTTTTCTTTTTAAGTATTTGTTTATTTATGCACACAATCTTTGTTCTCTTCCTATCGGTTCTTTCTCTCACTACTTTCTCTTTTATACCAAGTTCCTCTTTGTTTTTTTAATCATCTTCTATCCCCTTTCTCTTTCCATTCTGGTATATCTGGTTTCATAGCAGTTTTCATAGACCCCATTCCCCTAACAGCTACAATTTTCCCTTAGAAGAGAAATCGCTCACTACCCTTGACCGCTAGGAGCTTCCTGAATTCTTTGTAGAAGCCAGTACTGCTTAAAGCGGTATCATAATGCTATAAATGTATGGTTTAAATATGGCCTTTGAAAGATTGATCATCCAATGATTTGAAGTTTGAGCGAAGATTTGAAACTGGCTGTTTTCTTTCTAGTCCAATGCCCTAAATACTGTACCATATTGGTTTTTCCTCCTTGATAAGGAAGCTTCCAAGCAGACATCTCTGTTTCAGTTAAAGGTCATTTCAACATGGCTGGTGATAAATGATGTAGTGTAGTAAAAGAATGTACTGGATTAAATGTATCATTGAAATAGTATGAAAACATTAAAGCTATGAAATAGCTCCTTTATTCTGTTCATTTTGACAAACATTCTTTAAAAGGAATCTCATTGAGAAAGTACAGAATATGGTTTGTTCTCAAGTTGGCATTGTGTACTGTTTTTTTCTTGAAGCCAACTTAAGCTAAAGACAGCCTCAGTACACATAATATCTAAACAAGGTAATAAAATTCAAAGCAGCATGGCCATTAAGCCAAAAGCAGAAGGGAAAGAAAACCCACTATGGTGGGGTTTAGTGGAGAGAGGCAGCTTATTCCCTTGTAACAGTCTATGGGATTTTAGTCTTACAGTTCTATATCTATGTACAAGGGAGAAAACCTCAATGAACTCAGGGAGATCAATGAACTGAGAGATTCTGTGTGAGTATTTTTTGAGTGGCCTGCATGTTTATTGGAAATGCATTTAGATATTTTTAATGCTTTATTACCTATGTGTTTTCTTCCCTGGGCTCACTTGGGAGGAAGGGTGGGATATAGATTTCATTAATTAATAAATATTGTTCAAACTGTGAGATATTCTTCTGACCAGGAATGCAACTCTTGTTCCAGCGTGGTGCCTAAGGGTTACCAGCACATCCTGGCCTTGGCATTTGCAGTCAAGGAGATCAATGAAAACCCTCACATCTTACCAAACGTCACCTTGGGCTTCCACATCCATGACAGCTATATCAATGCAATTAAGACATATCATGCCACAATGCTACTTTTATCTACACTGGAGAAATTTCTCCCCAACTATATATGTGATACTCAGAATAATCTGACAGCTGTCATTGGGGGTCTTGACTCCCAGATCTCCCTTCATGTGGCAACTATCTTGGATATTTATAAGATTCCACAGGTAGGACACCTGTGCCTGTTTCTGAGTGGCATATGAAAATTTAAAATACTTTCATTATTATTTTTCTTCCAGCTTGTGTCATTCTGTTTGGAAACCAAAATGGTTGTTTATTTTTCCTCTTTTCCTCTGCATGTATTTTTGCAGACTGAGAGCTGCTCAATCACAAGTGAAAAAGCAAACAACCTACAACTGGAATATGGTTTTGATAGATTAGAACTGAATAAGGACACTACATTTTAGTGGGCAACCATAAATTTGAAAATAGATAGCATCTCTGATGAATCACAGAGCCTCTGATAAACTGACCATCTGTATTCAAGAGCTGGGGACCTACTTTATAATGGAGAGCATGGTTTTCATTGAAGCAACACCATGAAGTTCAATAGCTAATTAAGATGGTTTGAACTAAGGGAGAATTAGATGCTATGCCAGTCAAGCAATTAAAAATACTGTGATTAGCTTTAAAAAGAAATTGAGTGGCTGGTGATGCAGATTGAGATCCTTGTGTGAATGGAATTAGTGCCTTTATCCCTTTGCTCTCCCTTTCAGTTTTGCTACGAATGTCCTCCCTTGGATTTGCAATTATTGGTAACTCAGGTTGTATGGCTAAGATATGAAATGACTCCTGATGTTAAGGATGTAGTATTTATATGGATGACCCAATGCACATACCAAGTGTAATTGACCATGCATAAAACTGCTAGGCTTTCTTCTTCTTTCCAACACACCTCTCTTTAGCTCATATATGGTCCAGCTCCAGTGATGAATGATAAAACCCCAGGACTTCCCTTCTACCAGATGGCCCCCCAAGAAGGCCACCAGTTTGCAGGGATTCTTTCTCTGCTTCTGCATTTCAGGTGGACGTGGATTGGGGTTGCTGTGGTTGACAATGAGAGTGGAGAAAGATTTCTACAAAAGGTTCTCCCACTCTTTTCAAGCAGAGGTATTTGTTTTGCCTTTCAAGAAACAATCCCCAAATTTAGTTTTTTCACTGAAGGACTCGCTCTGATGCAACAAGGGGCTAAAATACATGATAGAGTGATGGGTAGCAAAGCCAATGTTGTGGTGGCCTATGGAGAAGCTCCTACCACTATATTTTTTAGGTGGCTTCCATACCTATCAATGCTTGGGAGCACAAAAACGAACGTAAAAGGTAAAGTATGGATATCAACAGCCCAAGTAGAGTTCATTTCATTGACCTATCAGTGGGATTGGGATGCAACTATATTCAATGGTGCTATAACCTTCAAAATTCATTCCAATAATCTACCAGGATTTCATCAATACACTGAGGGCAGAAACCCTTTCAATGCAGAAGGTGATGATTTCATCTGGGATTTCTGGCAACATGGCTTTGGCTGTGTATTTCCCCATCGCATTCTGGATGATGTGATGGGGGATATCTGCACAGGAATGGAGAATTTAGAGAACCTTCCAGCATCTCTCTTTGAAATGACAGTGCAAGGTCTAAGCTATAGCATCTACAATGCTGTCCACGCTGTTGCCCATGCATTGCATGCCATGTTCTTACAAGGACTCAGTTACCCAGGAATGGTGGATGGAAGGAGAGAGAAACTTCAGAAGCAGCAGTTTTGGCAGGTAAGGGGCAATAAATCCTTAAGTTGCAAGAGGCTAAATATTGGGTTTTTAATGTCACTAACTGCTAACATTTTTTTCTTCTTTCCTGTCTTCCCTGGCACCTGGAAATTATAGGTGGCCCCTTATTCAATGTACCATCCTGCTTTCCTCACAGTCTAAAAACGTAATTTTATGTCAGAGTAAGTCCCTCTCTGAGAGGCAGCAAAAGAGCAGACACAGAGAGACAAGGAGGAGGCAGTGAGGAATTCCAGAGAGAGAGGAAAGAAGCTGTGAGCAGCAGTGATCTGACCTTTGTGCACAAAGAAGGACAGTGTGGAAATAGGCAGCCAGCAAATTCTGATAATGACACCGAAGCAGTGGTGATAAGGAAAGCAAAATTTCCCAAAACTCGTAGGCGAGCAAAGTTTGCTGAGAAGTGAGGGAAGGGGGGAAAGAAACAGTGGGGGCTTTCCTGTTGTGGCAGAAAGGGGTGGCGATCAGTCTCGGCACCTGGAAGTTCCAGTGAGGACTGAATTAGCTGAGCTCTAACCAGAGCTGTTCATGGAGCAATAAATCTGAAATAATTAACTGCTGGAGTTGTGTTGTGTTTGTGGGGGGGAGACCCCAATCCGACATTTTACAAATACTTTCCAGAAATGCAACTGCATTATTCTGTAACAGTATGGAAAACACAGGCACTTGATTTAGAGTATTTCAGATTTTGCACAAGGCTCCTTGTTCTGTATGCACAATATATACTGTATACTGGCAATTCTGCTTATTTTTGTAGCATCTGTGTTTGCACTCCCTCAGTCCTAATGGATGAATGTATCTTCCTTCAATATTGTGCTTCACAGATGCCTAGATATACCTGCTGGCCCAGTACACCTTCACCCTTGTATTACAAGGGAAGACAGGAGTGCCTGGCGTGCTCTGGTCCATGGGGTCACGAAGAGTCGGACACGACTAAACGACTAAACAACAACACACTCTCCATGCACAAAATACACAGAGATATGTTTATTTAATCCGAGGTTGTTCACACACCTATTCATTTCTTTTCTCAATATCAGCCCAATTACAACTACAATCTCATTCACTATTAGAAAGCCAACCATTTGAAATACGATTAGTCTTTCAGAAAGCCTTTCGTTGGCTACACTATAAGCCAAAATGTGGCATGCAGAACATTTGGTAAGAATTTGGTTCGGGATGAAAGGTTGTGAAGCAGTAACACTTCCTTCTCTACCTGAAGCCTTCAATACTGAACATGGACCCTTTTGGGCTGAAGCCACACACCTCCCCCACTCCTCCTCCCCAGTTAAAACCAAGAGGATTCCAAGACACAAGCACCTAAGCATTGCTAATGGGGAGTGGATTACAGGGAACACTGCCGGCCATATGTGAGCCCCAAATAGGCTACATGTATGTTGCAGGCAGGGCTGCTCCCCTCTCTACCCTAGATATCTTTTAGAAGCATTCAGATCCACCCTCTTCTAAATGCTTGCCTTCTCTTTTTTCATTCTAGCTCCATCATTTTCTGAGAGGTGTCTCATTTAACAACAGTGCTGTAGACACTGCCAACCTAGCAGTTCGAAATCATGCCAAATTGCAAGTAGATAAATAAATACCACTCTGGCGGGAAGGTAAACGGTGTTTCCGTGCACTGCTCTGGTTCTCCAGAAGTGGCTTTGTCATGCTGGCCACATGACCCAGAAGCTGTATGCCAGCTCCATCGCCCAATAAAGCGAGATGAGCGCCACAATCCCAGAGTCATCCACGACTGGACCTAATGGTCAGGGGTCCCTTTACCTTTACCTTATGTTGCAGGCAGCGGAGCTACACTCTTTGCACTAGATCTCTCTTTGAAACATTGAGATCCACCCTTTTCTAAATGCTTGCCTTCTCTCTTTTCATTCTAGCTTCATCATTTTCTGAGAGGTGTCTCATTTAACAACAGTGCTGGAGACACAGTGTCCTTCAATCAGAACTGGGAGGTAATATCTACCTTGGATGTTATCAACTGGGTTATTTCCTCCAACCAGTCCTTTCATAGGGTAAAAATTGGGATGATGAATCCTGAGACTTCTCCAGATCTTGCCCTCACCCTTCATGAAGATGCCATAACATGGCATGGATGGTTTAACCAGGTAGAATCACATTGTTAGCTAATTCAAAAGAGATTCATTCTTGAGTGAGCAATCGATGTCAAAGATTAAATTCAATTGAGAATCAGAAAAACTTACAAAATACTCATTTTATTTTACTGGATGTAAACTCATGTATTTGTCCAGGATATAATTGCACACATTTTCAATCCTAAAGGGGTGTAATATGGTGCAATCTGGTAAATTATGTATAATATCTCCTATGTATTCATTGTTTTAATACAGACGGTGATGAATTACTCTCTGCAGAGCTGATCCACGGCTTAGTGAATTGCTGTGACAATTTAGCAACATAGGGAAGGTCTCCAGAACTTGGCCGGTACTAGATTATTCTCATGTTTCTCCTTCATTTACTGGTTAGGTTCGGCCTCTTTCTGTCTGTACTGAGAACTGTCACGCAGGGTCAAGGAAGAAAGTGAAGGAAGGAGAACCATTTTGCTGCTATGATTGCATCCCATGCCCAGAGGGAAAGATTTCAAACCAGGAAGGTAAGAGAAAAACGCAGAAATTTGGATACAGATGCAGAACTCCCATGGATGTTTACAGGGCGTTTGTTAGAGAATGTCCTATTAAGCAGTCAGGGAGTGGGCAGCTGTTGTGGCTTATTGTGACAGGCCCACATCTCTAGAGAGCATTGCTGGGGTCAAGCGGCCACGTATCAGGGAGCTCCCTGGCTGCCACTCTGGATTGTCGGGCTTTCCCACCATCTGGTCATTCAATTCCAGCCACCTGGTCGTACGGAGTGGGTGGGGCTGTAAACTGTTGGTCCTCAGGGACTGTAGTCGGCAGAAGAACCACTCTTCCTGCCCTCCCTATTCACTGATGCTGTGGGTTTGTTCTTTGTTAATCCTTTTTCTTCCTAACGCACTGTGTTTATTGACTTTGCTCTAGTTCAGTAATGATTCCCATATTCAGAACCAGGAAGAAATTTGACTCCAAACAGATTGGCCCCTTGGTCAGTTTTGCCTTCCCCATAGCAATAGTCACAACTTTGGCAAGGAAGGCATTATATGGAGTCCTTCTAGTCTAACATTCTATGGTGGGTGAAGTGATGCACACACCCCACCTCAGAACTGTGTGATAACAGTGTACCCTGTTAGAGTGGTCTAGTTGGAAGTCTATGTCCAAAACCAAGTCGTGTAGCAGATGGCCCATAGATGTTTCTTCACCAACCTGGGAGACTGTGTGGGATATAAGCCCATTGCCTAAGCAAAGTCCAACCTACATCTGGAATCAATAAAGTTGTGGCTAAAATTAAAACCCAGACGATTGTCCTGTCCAGTCATTTCACCTTCACAGGCTTGGCCTTGCTCCCTCAGGAGGGGTCATGGTGAGTGGGTCCAAAATAAGCAGAGTTTGCCAGGCAAAATCAGCTATTCATTGTGAATTCATTCTGCTTAACTTGTGTGAATATTGGAAAAGGTTGCATCAAGCAAATGTAAATCTTAAATGTTCTACTGTAATTCCAAATCACATTCCTTCTTGTAAAATGTCTGTGCTTTTTGAGGTGGGACTTTCTTATGCGAGAGCTCCAAATTCAATATAATAGCACATTACCCTATGTAATCATAGGGAATGAAACTGAATTTTAGCAAGTTTCATTAATAAAGATAAGTTTCCATGTGTTAGGAACTCAAATCTGCTATCATCTTTGTGACTGAACAACAATTAGCTTTGTAAGTCTACATTTGAATAAAAAGCAGATAAAATGCTTTAGGAAAATCAAAGGATTTCACCTTCTGAAAATTTCAGGTAATGCTAAATAATAACAAAATTAAATAAATTCTATATATAATATAAATATATCAGATAACTGCAAGTACATGAAAGTAATTTTAATGAATTTATATATAAATGTATTTTTACAAACATTTTACTATGGGAATATTAACTTAAATATCTCTTGAAATTAAATATCTCTTGAATTCACAAGTCATGTTATAGGTTTTATGCAGCGCTGATTTCGGCATCTGAAAGATGAAAAATTCAACATGCCCTAAATAATATCACAAGGATGCCTTTAGAGCACAAGATGCTGCACCATGTAGATCTCTCTACCAATTAGGCCACCATCTACCACAACTACATAGGATCAGAGAGCACAGAATATATTTTCTGGTTTCAAGAGAACCTTAAATTTTGAGTGAGCAAGAGAAATTAAGGATGTTGATATAATTGATGGATTATGTATGAGCTGGGGACTGTACCTTTCTTTTTTTCCAGATATGAGTAACTGTGATAAATGCTCAGACAAAGACTATCCAAGCAAGAACCAAGATGCATGTATTCCCAAGGATATAAGCTTCTTGTCTTATGAAGAAGCTTTGGGCATCAGTTTAGTCTGCTTTTCGCTTTCATTTGCTCTGATCACAGCTCTGGTGCTGGGTACATTTGTGAAGCACCATGACACTCCCATAGTCATTGCAAACAACAGGAACCTCACCTACACTCTCCTCATTTCTCTCCTGCTCTGCTTCCTTTGTGCACTGCTCTTCATGGGCCAACCAGAGAAGGTGACATGTCTTCTCCGACAAACCGCTTTTGGCATCATCTTCTCAGTGGCTGTTTCTTGTGTATTGGCAAAAACCATCACTGTGGTTCTGGCTTTCATGGCCACCAAACCTGGATCCAGGTTGAGGAGATGGGTGAGGAAGGGATTGGCCAACACCATTGTCCTTTCCTGCTCCTTTGTCCAGGCAGGGATCTGTATTGTGTGGCTAGCAACCTTTCCCCCATTTCCAGATGTAGACAGTTACTCAGTGGCTAAAGAAATTATACTAGAATGCAATGAGGGGTCTGTGATGATGTTTTATGTTGTTCTGAGCTATGTGGGCTTCCTGGCAATTATTAGTTTCATTGTCGCTTTCCTGGCCAGGAAATTACCTGACAGCTTCAATGAAGCCAAGTTCATCAGTTTCAGCATGTTGGTCTTTTGCAGTGTTTGGCTATCCTTTATTCCATCCTACCTGAGCACCAAGGGAAAATACATGGTT
>JAXCMG010009225.1:0-31604 GCA_034642415.1 Podarcis siculus | reverse complement strand
TAGAGACTCTGGACTGTTCTTGGGCTACGGTAATAGTACCTTATTCCTCCTGGGACCAGCACACAACCTCTTTGTGCAGCAACAGCTAAGAGCATGCACAGAGTTTCACTTCTGGAAGTCGGAGCATACACTTCTGTGAAATGTACTCCCTTCCGCTGTGTGAAACCTTTGGCAACTACCCTAGCCTTGTACTGTGGTTCTTCAGCTTCTGTGGGTTTAAGGTGATAAACCCATCTGCTCCTCACAGCCTTCTTGCCCACCGGCAATGTTGTGAGGGAGAACACACCTAGAGACTCCATTGAGCTCATCTCCTTCTGCATCGCCTCATGCCATTTGCTGGCTTCTTCCTGAGGCAAATTCCGAACATCCTCAAAGGTTTCAGGTTCACACCTAGCCACACCAACCCACACACTTGTGGCTTCAAACCTGTCAGGTGGCTTCCCCTTAGTAGTTCTTGCTGATCTTCTCAGCGTAAACTCTGGTACCCCCTCTGACCCACTAGGGCCAGCCAGACCACCCCCAGTGTCAGAGAACTCCCCCTCTGACTTGCTGCGTCTTTTGAACCTAACAGCTCAACCTGCTGGTGAGGATTGGTCACTCTTTGGCTCAGACTTGACAGTGGCCTGTGGAGGGGTTCTGAGCCGCCCCCTTGGAGGGGTTCTGAGCCACTCCTGTCCTGGACTCTGTTGCTCTGGACAGGTTCAGTTCCCTCCTCTTCCTGTGTGGGCTGTGTGGTGCTTTCAGCCTATGACTGATTCCCTTCTGGTGGAAGAAATTCTGCAGCGCAGACCCAGTAAACTCCGCCCCTCTATCACTTTGAAAGCAAACCAACTTTGTGGAAAATTTCAACTCAACTGCTGTGATCCAATCTTTAATCAATGCAGCAGCTTCACTCTTGTGTTTAAGTGTAAAAATCCACGAGGTCTTCGAAAAATCATCCAAAAGCAACAAAACGTGTTTGGACCCGCCCAGAGAGGCCACTGGCATGGGCCCACACAAATCTGCATGGACTAGCTCAAAAGGCCTGCTAGTCTTTCTGTCTGACCGGGGATATGAGCATGTGGTTACCTTGGATTGCTTACAGGCTCTGCAATCTAAGAACTTGTCACATCCCTTAAACTTGCACCCCTCTGTACACTCTGGGACCTTCTTGATATAGGACCAACCTGTGTGCACAAAGCTCCTGTGCCAGAGATGAAAACAATCATCATGCGGTGGCACGTTTGCGCATTGCACCTGTGTTACCTCAGGGGGGTCATCACCAGCAATAGGCATCTCAGCCACAAACATCATATTCTTGCACTCAACACTGAACAGCTGCTTCCCATCCCTGGAAAAAGAACACATGTTATTTGCAAACTTTATGCAGAAACCATCGGTGACAAGAGCAGACATGCTTAACAGACAGTTGGCAATTTCTGGAACCACAAAAGCCTGGACCTCATGATCTAGGAAAGAACAATAGAAAGAGCCAGACTCAGTCAAAGGTTTTTGGGTGCCATCTGCCAGCGACACAAATCGTCCACTTTTCACAGACTTGCAGTTCCGAAGAAGACCACTTGATGGCACTAGAGTGTGCATGGCTCCAGTATCGATGATAAAAGAGAGACTGGCTGGTTGTTTGGGTTGCAGCGTTGCCATGGACGCAGCCAGGTGGAACAGAGATGTTTTCTCCTTGCCTTCACCACGGCCCTTGGTGTCTTTCCCATGCCTCTGCACCTGGGAACCGTCCCTTATCTGCTTTCCCTGCATTCCTTTCCGGCCGTCCTTGAACTCCTGGGCCTCTAGCAGACAGTGTCTCACGAGGTGTGATGTTGACTCACAGCGAAAAACATTTTTTGGAGACAAAGGCTTTCACAGAGCTCTCACAGCTTCTGCCTACACCCCCACTCCTGGGTGCCCAGCTTCCAGAGGAACAGCTTGAAACTGCTTTCCTCTCAGCTCTCTGCCTCTCTCCCTGTCCATCACACAGATGTGTTGAAGTGTAGAAACAGCTTCCAGGAACGTTGTTTTCAGCCCTCACTGGGCTCACCGCCCCCTCTCGGTCTTTGGCTCCCACTGTGGCTTCACACGCCCTCTGCAGTGCCTGCCAAGCAACCTGAGCCTCCTTGATCCCCTCAAAGTTTGGCAAAAGCCTAGAGTCCAAGCTTGCTCTCAGCATGCCCAGCACACTCTGATCCATTTCCAGAGCTGCAGCCACGTCTGCCTCAGAAGCCTGCTCACTAGCCTGAGGTGGTGGGGGTTGCATGCAAGACCAGAGCTGTTCTCCCAACAGCCAGTACTTCATTCTGACGGACCACTCAGCCCAATTGGGGCCGGTTAGCTTCCCAAAGGGCACTTCGAAAGCCTCTTGAGCCTGCGCCATCTTCCCCGGGGCTATAAGCTTACTCACACTTTCTGCCAGCCAGTGCTCCAAAGATGCTTTCTGCAGCAAGCTCCGCTTTCACCAGCGAAATCACAACTGCCTCATCCCCAGGCAGGATTTCAAAGCTGGCCAGCTTCCTTTGTTCCCTTCTCACACCCGGCAAATAGACGTACTCACCATAACCTGTGGAATTTCTGGACTTTCCTTTCCTTCTTCTCACACGGAGGCAACCGCTGCTGCTGCTCTGCTGCTGCTTGAAGACGTTTTCCACAGAGGCTTGAGCAGACAAAACGTACAGAGTCTTTGCGCAGAGGAAACGGACCGGACAGGCAGAAATTCCACAGTTTTCTCCAAAACTGGGAGGTAAATTACGTTCCTCTATTTGATATGACCTTTTTCAGCAATCCATGCAGTTTAAACACACATTCCAAGAAACGTTGTGCCGTCTCCTGTGCCGAGGGCAACTTTCTACAGGGCACAAAGTGTGCCATCTTAGAGAACAGGTCCACCACCACCCAGACAACTGTCTGTTTCCATGACTCCGGTAGGTCAGTGATAAAGTCCATCGCTATCGCCTCCCATAGCAGATGGGGGTTAGAGAGCGGTTGGAGCAACCCTGCTGGTGCTTCCCAGGGTCTCTTGGCCCTTTGGCAAGTCTCACAGACCCTTACATACTCCTTGGTTTCCTCCTGCACTTTTGGCCACCAAAAATGCAGTGTCACTTGGGCTTCAGTCTTGTATTGACCAAAATGTCCTGCCATGGGGCTGAAGTGGCACTGCCTTAGAACCTTGGCACGGAGTTCACTCTCTGGGACGTGTTAGTTTCTGTTTGCCACTGTGCAGTGCTTTGGAGTCACAAGACTCTGTTTACATTCCACACATTCCATACTGTTGGAAGTCTCACGGGAGATGGATGTGACGTTACTGGTTTCCTGTTCCTTTGTTTGTTCAGTTGCTCTCTGCTCTCACAGAAGAAAGGATGTATTTTTCTGTCTGCGTAGTAAGAAATAAAGCATAGCAATGTAGCCATAAATCTCATCACTTCCGCATGCTGCTTTGAAGGCCTCATCAAAGGCTCAGGTCATTAATCACGTCAGAGGGCGATTCCGGAAGATGAGCTTTATCAGCTCGGTCAAACACAGATTCCGACAGGACGTACAGCGCTTCTCCCTTGTACAGCAATCCTCCTCGCTCCACAAAACCTTCTGCATCTTTACTCCCTTGCTGTATTGCCGCCTCCTTCTTCCTAACAAACTCATCCTCGGCGGTTTGCTTCAGGGATTCCGGCGTCTCAGCTACAGAAGTAGCTGCTAGTTGTATCTGCTCTGGCTTGAGGATATGCTTCTGCACCAGGGCTGCTTCCCCTCCCTGATACTCCACCTTCCATGACGGGAGCGGCTCTCTGGTTCTGTGCCCCTGCCACATACTCTGAAGTTAAACCTGGTAAAGAATTATCTGTCTCTGGTTAAGGTGTCTGACCATCTGCCAGTATTCTAGGTTCTTGTGGTCAGTGAGCACTTCCACCTGGTGCTGTGCCCCCCCCCCCAGGAAGTGTCGCCATATCTGAAGAGCATCCCAAATAGCAAGTAGTTCTCGTTCCAAAATTGTGTAGTTCTGCTCCGATGGATTTAGTTTGCGTGAATGGAACGCACACAGTCTCAATTCCCCATTCACATCCTCCTGCAACACCACTCCCAGAACCCTATCGGACGCATCGGTCTCTACTATCATTGGCTTGTGCGGGTCAGGATGTGCTAAGTATTCCTCTGAAGCAAACATGGCCTTGAGTCTCTTGAATGCTCACCGGACCTCTTCTGTCCACCAGAAAGGTTTCTTACCCCTGAAACAGTCCGTGATTGGGGCTGTTAACCCTGAGTATCTGGGTATAAACTTGCGGTAGTAGTTCACAAATCCCAGGAACCTTTGCACCTCTTTCTTGGTCTTGGGTTCCTGCCATGTCACCACAGCCTGCACCTTGGCGGGGTCCATGTGTACTCCCTTAGAGTTGATGAGGTAGCCCAAGAACTCCACTTTAGTCATGTGAAACTGGCACTTCTCCAACTTCACAAACACCCTATTCTAAGTCGCTGTAATACTTCTTTCACGTGTTTTATGTGTTCTTCAGAGGTGTCTGAGTATATCAAAAGATCATCAAGATAACACAACACTATAGAGTCCAGCAGACCCCCCCCCATCACATGATTGATGAACGCCTGGAACACCGCAGTGCCCAATTGTAATCCAAACGGCATGACTAGATACTCAAAACTGCCGTACCTGGTGTGAAAAGTGTTATTCCACTCATCACCCTCTCACACCCATATCAGATTGTATGCCCCTCTCAAGTCCAGCTTGGTGAAAATCTTAGCTGACCTCAACCTTTCCAGCAGATCCCCAATGCGTGGCAGTGGGTAGCGGTTGGGTATCACCTTGTTCAGGAGCCTGTAATCATTGCAGAGCCTCAGTTCTGGGGTGTCTTTTTTCTTCACAAATAATACAGGAGTGCCCCCTGGTGCTTTTGACAGGCGAATGAAATCGCATTCCAAATTTTTGTCCAAA
The DNA here is from genome assembly GCA_034642415.1 of Podarcis siculus. Taxonomy (NCBI): domain Eukaryota; kingdom Metazoa; phylum Chordata; class Lepidosauria; order Squamata; family Lacertidae; genus Podarcis; species Podarcis siculus. The sequence continues at coordinate 26,680 of JAXCMG010009225.1, read as the reverse complement.
AACTCCCTTAACGCAGCTAACTCCACCTCAGGAAGGGAGTACAAATGACTGGTGGGTAACTGGGCCCCAGGCAGCAAGTCGATTTTGCAGTCATAAGGCCTGTGTGGGGGCAACCTGTCTGCTTCCTTCTCACAAAAGACATCTCTGTAGGTCTTATACTGTGTAGGTAACTGTCCTTCCTCTCCTGTGAGAGGCCCACAGTCGCCCCGCTGACCTCGGCCGTGTCTGGTGTCTTTACCCCTAAGCAGTGCAGCTGGCAATGCGCCGAAGCGATCTCTGTCCCTACGCTATCACAGGGTCGTGCCTGGACAAACATGTTATTCCCAGCACTACCGGGTAAGTGGGTAGCCTCGTGATGTGGAACCCAATGGTCTCCTGGTGGCCCGGCAATTCTAGCCCTATGGGCATTGTGGCCTCTGCAACACGCTCAGACAATAGGGGCTGGCCATCTATGGTTCTCACCTCCAGATGAGGGTCTAACTTCTGTGTGGCTAACCCCAGCTTCTCTACTATGGTCACATCAATAAAGTCCTTGCATGCTCCAGAGTCTATGAGCATGCATACTTGCTTGCTGTTTCCACCCGGGAGTTGTAGCGTGGCCCACACAGTGATTCCCGGAATGATTGGTCCTGGCGGAGGCCCATCTATAGCTTTTTCTCCCAACCCGTGGCCTCCTGAATGGGCTGGGACAGGTCGTTTCCTGGCCAAGCCTCCTTATGCCCATGTCTCGGTTCTACGCTCATCCCTGACAAGGCTCCTTGGTGCTTTCTGGCCACACACTGCCACGCCATGTGTGTTGCTGAGCCGCAGACAAAACACAAGCGCTCCTTTCGACGTCTCTCCCTCTCCGCTGGCAACACTCCAGGACGGCTCTTGTGGCACCCAATTGCATAGGTTATTCCCCCTCCTGGTGCTCTTGGGCCTGTCAGCATGCTTCCCCTACTGGAGCATCTGCTCTGGAGCTGCCTGGCCCCGCTGGCCCTCAACATATCCTGTCATGCTCCTGCAGCCTCAGGTCTAGTTGTAGGGCGGCTTGCCCTATCCCTTCTAGTGTGGTCTGTGGCGGCATCCTAGTCAGTTCATCTAGAATCTGTGCGTTTAATCCCACCTTGAATAACACAACCAGGGATTTTCCTTCCTGAAATATACTCAGAGTCGCAAAGTGATTTCATGCTCTTTATTCAGCTCATAGTGGTGAGGAGGAATGGAAGTCCCTTCAAAGTATCTGCTTTATATACATTATTTACACAATGGGCTGCACGTGATTGGCTAATTCCAGACTTCTCCTGTAAGCCAATCAGGTTGTGGATTCACTTCTATCTGGAGCTGGATTGAGTGGCTCCTGCCGACCAATCATACTGCTGCATTGTTCTAGGACCAATCAGACTGCTGCATTCTGAATCCTATTGTTCTAGGACCAATCAGACTGCTGCATTTTGGATCCTATTGTTCTAGGACCAATCAGACTGCTGCAGTTTGGATCCTATTCAACTCAGTACATAACACTTCCCATCCCAATTGCCGCACATACATCTGGAAATTGCACCAATAATCTCACACAGTCCCTCGTCCCTGTTTGAGGCTCAGGAGTTTCTGAGACAGTTCTTCCTCTTGCACTAGATTCAAATAATGTAAATACTGTCCATCAATTTTATGATGGCTGTGATATCTGCTAGCAACCCATCATTACTCATCATGAAAGGGGTCATCCAATGTCTAGCTCCACCCTCCAGAAGGCTGATTACGTAAGCAACTCTCTCCCAATCATCCTGGAATTCAGCCCCCTTGGGGTTCAAGAAGTATAAGTAGACTGTTCTGAATGAGGCATAATCTGCAGGCTTCCCTGAAAACCTGGGGGCGGGGCACTAAGGTCCTGGCCGTCTGTCTCCCATATGCATCCATTAGTTGCCTGGCCTGTTCAGTCACCACCCCCTCTAGTATGCTTAGCCGTACCTTCAACTCTTGTTTTTCCTGTCACATGGCTTTTTCCTGTCACAGGGACTTGCGCTCCTCCTTCTGCCCCTCCCAGCACTGCTGTGACCGGCTGCTGTCCGTCTTCCATATCAGCTCTTTTTTGGCCAGCTACGTGCCGAATTTACCGTAGATTCCGGTGTATTAGGCAACTGGGCGTATAAGACGACCCCCCAACTTTTGCTGCCTGGGGCAGAGCACGCACCCCTCTGCTGCCTCTGCTTTCGCAGCAGCAGCAGCAGCAGCCCAAAGTGAGGCGTTTGGTGGGCAGAACTCCCTCCATCCCGGCTCCCTCCCTCCCTCCGTGAAAAGGCCGCGAGCGGCCGCCTCGGCCTCCGCCACCCTCACCTGTGGGGATGCCCAGCTCCTTGGAGCCCTGGCCAAAGCCGCGCACGGTAGCAGCAAGTGGGCAGGCGGGTGAGCGCCGTGCTCGGAGGAGAGAGCAGCGGCCAACGGTACGGAAGAGGTGGGGCTGCGTCCCCTTCTGTTGGGAGGGAGGAGGAGCAATAGCAGAAGGGGCGCCTCTGCTCACCGGCTCCCTCTCCTCCTTCCCAACAGGTGGCTCTGCATATACCCGGCATACAAGATGACCCCCGACTTTTGGGGTGATTTTCCAGGGATAAAAAGTCGTCTTGTACACCGGAACATATGGTAGTTGACTGGGACCATTCTGTCAGAGAGTCTTGGAAACAATGATGTGGCTAATTAAAAAAATTATTGAAAGAAGAACAGCAAAGGTTCACAGAGCGATAAATCTGCCTGCTGTTCATCACTGGCAATGTTCCCACTAGGGGGGTTTCTTCCTTCGAAACCAAAAGCAGCCTACCCTCTTCTTGTAATGAAGTCTGTCCTGGAGGCTGCCGATTTGGTGAGAGCAAGGGTTAATGGGGTCAACTCCCTCCCCTTTCTCATTTCCAGACTCAGAACTTCTGTGAATTCTCCTGCTCTCCTCTCCTCGCTGCTCCTGTCCTGTGTCCCTGTAATTTAATCTTCCCTGCCCTCAGCTTGTTTACATTCGACATTCCTGAGGATTGTGTAGGTACTCCTGCCTGTGTGCAGCTTGCTCTGCATTTAACCCTCTCTCTTCCTGTCTGCCCTCTCTCTCTCTGCCTGCACTTCTTCCCTGGGAGCCAGTGTATTCATGACACTGCGCTATGATATTTCCTACCTAGAATGCTTCTGGCTATGAAACTCCCATATTGGCTTGTAACATGCATCCATCCTGTAGCAATATTCACTACTCTGACTGGCAGCAGCTCCCCAAGGATTCAGGCAGCCAACAGCCGTTCAGCAGGAGATATCAGGGATTGAATCAGAGATCTTCTTTATGAAACTCATGAATTCTCACATTAAGGAATGGTCCCTTCCCCAAGATACTGTTTGAGGGGCAGCCTGGATGATACCTGGTGATTCCTTCCAGGCCTGTGATCCTGAATTCAGTGAGGTTTATAATCTAGTAAAGTGGTTCCCAAATAGTGAATTACTGAGGATCCCCTGTTTTTCAAAAGCCAAGCCATGGACCCCTTACTTTTGAAAATTTGTATAACTCTATGGTAGTTACCTGTGCAAAGCAATTTTTTGAAGAAAATGTGGGGTAGTCCCTAATAAGCAAAGGAGTTTAGGTATACTAAAAAACAGACAATAAAAATTGTGATATTCCCATGCAAACATGACAAAGATTTAGTTGGGGGGGGGAGACAAATTTAATTTTATTAATATATAGTAAAAGTGAACAAATTATGACATGTCTAGCAGCTATGAATCTGAAGTGATTTATTGCCCAGATAAGTCTGGCGTCCAGCCCGCTTCCATAGCGGTGCCAGGTCTCTGCATCACAGCCTGCATTCCAAAGCTCTGAGCAAAAGCAGAGTCCGGCAGCATTCAGAGAAATCAGTCTCTGTCTTCTGTGCTTCAGGGTGCATAAACAGAGTCTCACACAGAGTTACTAAAAGCTAATAGCAGTTTATTTACAGCAGAAACTATCCATTATCTAGCAGAGTACGGAGCATCTCGAAAGTCTGCTCCACACAAAAACGAAAGCAGAACAGAACAAAGGGTTGAGATTCTCGGAAGTGACGCAGAGTCTCTCCGCCCCACAGTAGGCAGGACGCACACTCTGAGCTGTTTAACCCTGTAAGCTCAGGTTCTCCTCACAATGAAACCCAAATTTATTTATTTGTTTGTTCACTCATTTGACTGATCTGGTTTCCCCAGCCACTCTAGGTGGCTCCCAACAAAATGTTAAAAGCACACTAAACCTAAATGTGATCGAAGAAATCATGCCTCTTTTTGTCCCAACAATCCCTTCCACATCCAGTTCAATATTTCCTACTTTTATTCTCAAATCTGATTCAACATCAAGCCGATTTCTATGATTGTTTTTCATATAACAAAATGTTGAAAATGTTTGTTCACAAAGATATGTGGAACTAGATGTTTCAAAGCTTTTTCATCTAACTTCTTATAGATTCCTTCACCTAACTTCATAGATTCATTAGCCAGAATTTCACAATGTGGATATAAATCAGATCCTTTAGTTATTTTCTGTGATTGAGATATAACACTAGTAGACACACTGACACTAGGCATACTAGAACTAGCCTCAGAATTAACAGTACTAACGGATGACACCACCTGAGTGTTCTATATGTAGAGAGTATTGAAACATGCTATTCCTTACTTGCAATCTGAGGTGCAGGGCCGTCTTAATCATAGGCACCAGGGGTGTGGGGCACCCAGGCGCTGGGTTCTCAGGGGCTCCAGGCCGAGAGTCCAGGGCCCGAGAGTTGGAGTCCAGGGAAGAGCCCGCCCGTCACTTGGAGTGGGCTCTTCTGCTGCGGGTGGCTCTGCGCCATGAGTTCAGGGGAAAGCGAGCTAGCGAGGCGCTGAGGCAGCCAGCTGGCTCCGCCCTCCTGCACACCTGGGATTGGCATAGGGCTGTGGAGAGGCCTGCCCAGCCCATACTGCTTACATCACGCTGACGCCTCAGACTGGTTTGTTGCACTGGGCTCCTTATGTTTCCTGCTTTCTTTTCCTGAGCAGAGCTAAGCATGGTGTCAGCTCCCTGGCTTAAGAAGATTACTTAGTTAAATACAGCACTTATTTGGAGTGAGGCTTTTATTCTTGCTGATTACCCAATAGGAACAACTAAATTTTTGATTTATTAGGATTCTGTCATACATCTGTTTTCTCCCACCCCCAAATGTAGCTACATAGTTTTCCACAGAAGACAAGAAAACAAAATCCACACAGGCTGCCTTTTACATTAAACTAAATCACCAGAGGGTGAGCTTGTGCTAATCACAGTGGTAACTGGCTTAGCTATTTGCGTGGCTATTCCCTCCCCACCCACAAGTGGAATAAATGAAGACAACGGACACAGAGTTATAGTTTAATGGGCGAAAATGGCCACAACTTTATTGATTACTGGAAAGAAGGGTATTGGCATTAGGCATTGGCCCCTAACCGACTATCCGGTCTAACCGGGAAGGGTTAAACACCAACAGGGGGAGCCACCCGAGATGCATATCCCTAGGCGCTCCCCGAGGGGTTACCGCTCGGGGGCGCGCTTTAGGCCCTAGCCTCCGTAGGTTTCGGACGAGGCGTCGCCCCTCGGAGTCCTTTAACGAACTACCCTTCAAGCCTTGGGGGAGGTGATGGCGTTCCTCCCCCCCAACCACATCTGCATGACAATACCCCGGCCAATGCCTACCGCCACCGAGCCGCAAACCGGCTCGCCGCCAATACCCTCAGACCTGTAACCAATCCCTCACGCCTTGAAAAATATCAGCCAACCACATGTCATTGCCAGCATCAGATAGATGCACGCCATCCCAGCGATAAAGCACGTCCGCGTCAAACCGTATGCGCGGGTGCTGAATAACCCGGCCGCCCCATGCGGCCACTCTGCGCGCCACCGTGCGCTCCACAATCCTCCTAGCCTTATTCACCGCCACGGGTTTCTCTGCATCCCGCCAACATCACCTTTCCAGCAGGGATGACCACAGTATTGTAATGCTCTCATGGTCTGCCCTCAACCTCTCTAAGTCATTTATCATGTTCCACATCAAGTCCACCCCTTTCCTATACGCCAGGTCGTTCTCGCCCAGTTGGATGACCAAGGCGCTAGGTGGTCCTTCAGCCGCTATCTTTTTGGATACAGCTGGGAAAAACTCTTCCCAACGCATACCCCTCCTAGAAATCCATGATAATTTGACCCTGCTGGGTAGCTGTAACTCCTTATCCCAGCCCCTTTGTTCGGCACGCTGCCTAGCCCAATAAACGATGCTGTGGCCGAGGATCCACAGTCGAACCACACCAGTACCTGAAATGAGAGAATCGGAAAACCAGATCAGAAGGAGAGCCGGGGGGCAAGCTGAGGGGGGGAAAGCTGAGGGGATTTCAGAAGGGCTTCCGGATGTAACCCCGGTATGCGTTAGATTTCCATCGCCCCATGTCCATAATTCTTTCAGCTGGTAAACCCATATGTGCGGCGGTGGTTGCCGCCCCAATGCGAAAGGAGTGCGCGGCGTACTCCTCCTGAGGAAGCCCGATGGCAGCAAGAGCCTTGCGCATGACCCTCGTGAACTGTTGTTTTGAGAGGGCTGAACCGTCAGAATGTACGAAGAAGGGGCCACTAGACCTCGGTCTTACGCACAGGTATTTTCTAGCATCCTTTACTGGGCAAGGGCCTGCCTTTTGCGTTGCCTGCAGGCGAACTAACGCGCCCCTACCCAGCTGATCAGTCTTCGAGCTACGGATTTTTAACATTACCTGCGCCCTGTCCACGGTCACGTCCTCCAACAATAACCCTTTAGGAGCCGTGCGGTCCTCACAGACCACTTCGCCTATGCGTAGGGCGCCAAAAAACGCAAAAGAAAACGCTGCTGAAAATAACCTGGCTTCATATCTTGACCAGCACAATGCCCTCAGCTTACTACGGATTCGGGTGAGTATGTCTAAGGTTATGGGCCGTCTCCTGTCCTGGCCGTGCGGCCTGGATCTGCGCCAGCCCTCCAGCATCTTCCGCACTACGAAATGCGAACAGGGATCGGTGGAAAACAAAGTTTTGGAAAAGAAGGATATAGCGGCCGAATGAATATTGAGGGTTTTGGGGGCCCGGCCAAGATCTCTAAGGTGGACCATATACTCTATGACTTCCGACTTGGATGGTGGCTTGCCAGGCTTGAACCGCCCTTTTTAATGCGGAATGACGTGAAGTCTAGCCACGCCTTATTATAAGATCTCAGGGTAGAAGGCGCTAGCGCAGACAATACTCCCTTTATTGCTTCTCGTTGCCAATATTCCAGAGGTGCTCCGGGAATGGTTGCGGCTGCTGCTGCGCATCCGGCGCCAATGAGCGAAAGCGTTCCATCTGGAAACGAGATAGAGCATCCGCGATGTTATTATCAATACCAGGTACAAACTTGGCTGAAGCGTGGAGGTTCAACCGCAAGCAGGAAAGAACAAAGTACCGTAAAAGGGACGCTACTCTGGGGGAACGTGACGATTGTTCATTCATGACTGACACGACAGCTAGATTGTCCGTCCAGAAACAGACCCTATGATTTTTAAATTGGTCTTCCCATAAGTGGATCGCAACTACGATGGGAAAGAATTCCAAGAAAGTCAAGTCCCGCAGTATTGGTTTACCTTGCCAGGAGGGAGGCCAGTGCTGAGCACACCACTGGCCCTTGAAGTACACCCCGAAACCCAAGGACCCAGCAGCATCCGAATGTACTTGGAAATCTGACTGCAGCGCCAAACTATCCTGCCAAAGCGATATGCCGTTGAAGCCATCCAGGAATTGCAACCAAACGCCGAGGTCCGCCTTCACTGCCTTGGACAGGCGTACCCTATGATGGGGTGATCGCAAACCCACTGACAACTTTGCTAGGCGGCCGCAGAAGGGGCGGCCGGGGGAAACCACACGGCAGGCAAAGTTAAGGTGCCCCAGGAGGGATTGGATTTGCCTCAAGGTGACCTTCTTTAAAGGTAACATCTGGCCGATAAGCTCTCTAAGGGCAACCAGTTTCTCGGCTGGTAAGCGCGAGGTTTGGGCTACGGTGTCTAATTCGATGCCCAAGTAGGTCATGGTCGTGACCGGACCCTCAGTCTTCTCACCCGCCAGAGGGACCCCTAATTCCCTAGCCAAGGACTCAAAAGCCAGGAGGAGAGACCTGCACTCTTCCGCATCTCTCGCGACCAGAATAAAATCATCGAGATAATGACCCACCCCCAAGGTGCCAGTTCTAAACTTTAGGGCCCATTCCAGGAATGTGCTAAAGGTCTCAAACGCAGCACATGCAATGGAACAACCCATGGGCATCGCTTTGTCAATGAAGTAAGCTCCCTGGAATTTGAAACCCAACCAGCGGTAGTCCTCTGGATGTACCGGGAGTAGGCGGAATGCTGACTCAATGTCGCATTTTGCCATAAAGGCGCCCCTGCCAAAGCTCCGGACCAACCGCACAGCTTGATCGAAAGATGAATACTTCACCGTGCACATCTCTTGGGGAATGGCGTCATTAACCGAGGTTCCTTTGGGATAGGACAGGTTGTGAATCATTCTAAACTCCCCGGGGGCCTTCTTTGGGACAATACCCAGCGGGGAGATATGAAGCCCTTCGATGGGCGGAGTTGGGAATGGCCCGGCCACCCTACCGGCTGTAATCTCTTTCTGTATCTTTTTAAGCGCAATATCGGGCCTTTCTAAAACTGATTTCTGGTTGGGGGGGCAACTGGAGTTGGGTGTAAACGCAACCGGAATTCTAAAACCTACAGAAAACCCTTCATCGAGCAGGTGAGCTGCATGCCTATTCGGATAGATCTTTAAAAGTGCTCTCAAGGGCCCTAATTTTATCGGAGAGCACGCTAGACCTAGAGAGATGTTAGTAACGAGCCCCGGCTGGGCCCTGGGCGGGGGCTGCAGGTCCGGCGGAGCCACCCCTGTTTCCCCGGGAGAAGTGACCCCGGCCCCCACGAAAGGGCTGCTGCTTCCCTTTGAAGCAGTTAACTGCTGGGTGGCTGCCTAAGCACCTCTCACATTCATGCAGGTACTTACAGGCAACGCGCTGACAGGTACCCTTGTTGAAGTCCCAGCACTGTCTACGGCGTTGGGTCTCCACCTTACCAGATTTTGGCTGTTGAGCGGTTTTCTTCTCGATATTGGGCCCCACATGGTCAAACCAGCAATTGTTGTCCTTTTGGTCCCAACGCGTAGAAGACAGCAGCGAGGCATTCCTCCTAAAGTCTTCATCGTACGCCATAGCCGCTTCCTCTCCTGCCATCTCCCGAGCCCTCCTGACATGTGCCAGGTAGGACACGAGGTGCGCGCCCCTCTTAGGATAACAACTTGACACCACAGCCATAAACACTTGATAGCCATTAAGCCAATTCTCAAACGTTCGCTCTACTCGGGGTACCCTGTACCTCCTTTTCCCATAGTACTTAATTTTTTCACCTTTTCCCTTGACCTGAGCTGGGGGCAGCAAGGAGAACATATCTACGTAATTGCCATTCAATATCTTGTTCCTCTTCCTCTTAGAGAGGTGGTTCCCCAGAATAAAGTCAGTAGCAGCATTGGTCGAGACTTTTACGTCTGGAACCAGAGCCCCATCCTTCCAATCAAGCGTGCCATTAAATGTCTTTCTGTGTGAGTTGGCCCTCCGTTCGTGCACCCACTGGGGGGCTCCAATGTCCTCCCCCTCCCCCCAATATGTCTCCATTGGAGCGTCACTATCCCCATCTGATGAAGAGGTACCTGTTTCCTCCTCGGAGTCCGAAGTGTCCCTCTTCTTGCTTTTCTTTGACCGGTGCTTCTTCTTCGCCTTTCTCTTTCCGCCGCGTGGCATGTCGTCACGGGGGGCCGGGTCGCTGGCAGTGACCACCTGCTGAGGGGGCAGCTCCTCCTCAGAAGATGACTCCTCCGAGGTGCTTGGTTGTCCAGTGTTATCCTGGAAAACACTGGGGACATCAATTGCCTCCGGCCGCGGGGCTGATGTAGAGGCCACCGCCGGCCTGGCCTTTTGAGCGCTCGACCTAGGTTTTTTAGCCGGTGCCTTGCCTTTTAGTGGACCTGACTTAGATTTTTGCGTTCTAGCAGCTTGTAAGCGCGTCCGTGGCCTGTTGGGGGCTTGCTCAACCGCATCAGCTGTACTAGTGGAGGGACCATCCTGACCCTGCTGGCTGGGGGGGGTGTCTGGTATGCAATCTTGAGACACCTCAACGATGTTCGGGGAGGGAGTGATAGGTGCCCTGCACTGCGCGTAGAATGATTGCAGCGCGGAAAAGAGCTGGGCCAAGGCCTGAGGGTTACATGGGCCTGTTGGCATTAGGGCGTTGCCAAGCTGAGATTGTTGTGGGTTGCTGTTGTTCTCCATGACCAAGCTGAAGCAGCACCCAAGCCAAGAGCAGCGCCTCACGGGGGCGCAGGACACACGAGGTTTTTTAAACGAATCGAATGTCTATGTATTTATTTATTACTTTCAATTTAATTATTTATTTATATGCTTGGTTATTATTTTTTATTTATTTATTTATTTATTTATTTATTATTATTTTATTTATTTATTTATTTATTTATTTTATTTGTTTGTTTGTTTGTTTGTTTGTTTGTTTGTTTTAAATTAAATATATAAATGTATGGAACTTACTTATGCGTTTATTAGTTATTTATTATTTATTATTTATTTATTTATTTGTTTATTAATATTTATCTGTCTCTTCCTTTAATTTGCTTAGCTATTATTCTTTTGCGTATATGTAAACGCGATTCCTACTCCCAACCCGCTGTAATCGGCTGGAGACTACTTATGCCTCTGGGGAACGGTAGCCCTAACTACTAAATACTGATAAACCTAAACACTGCTAGCCAACAATATATAGGGTTCTTATAGTAACGCCTAGCTAAGCCGCAGCAATAGCTCACCCTTACAACCACCGCACATGCGTTCCTATCGCCAAGCTAAAAGAATTACCAGGCAGAGACGGCCTGGAGATGCAGCAGGAATTGCGTTCAATGCGGTCAGGTCACCATAGCAAGCACAGCAATAACTTCTATATTTATATAACCGCGACCAGTAAAATTACCACCACTTCGGTAAGAGCCTTATAAATCAACAAATGTCCTTTTAATTACACCGGCAATGCGAACAACTTCTAAATCAGCTTTAGTTAATTTAGCGCCAGACAATCAAATTATTACCGATAAGTATAAATGCAGGGAAAGTTGCCGGAAAACCGGCTAGGTTATAACATATAGCCCCAAAATATAACTCAGTACCAGTTCAAACACTATGCCATCAATTGCTTATCTTTAACCAGGCTAGGTACCGGGATCTAATTATTTAAAAGGCCGCCGGGAGGCCCCGTGGGCGGAGGCAATTATTTACTTAAGAGGGAATCCTCCGCCAGGCAGGAAGGGAAGCCCTTAGCCTCTATGTGTTCCCACCAGAGATGCCTCTTCTAAGATGGCCGCCGCTAAAGCCACGTGGTTCAATCAAAATGGCGGCCGTTGGCTAGGCAACCCGGACGCCGAAATCTGCCGCGGTCGCTGCTGAGTTCCCCCGCGCACCCGCCTAATGACAATACGGCCGTCCGGCTTTTGTGGCCGCCACCCCTCACCACGCTCCCCAAAGGCCTCCTGCTCCCCCTTGTAACCTTCACCGAGAGCTGCCGCTGCTCGGTATGGCGATCCGTCCGGGCAGGGACGTGCGCGGCGGCGCGGCACCAGCGATGATCCAAAGGCAGGTAGGGGAGATACGCGTCGGCGGCGCGGCTCTCAAGCCTTGAGCGCGGTGGTTGATCGCACCCTGGAGACCAGTACGGGACGTGCGAGGCGGCGCGGCACCAGCGATGTTCCGAAGGCAGGTAGGGGAGATGCGCGTCGGCGGCGCGGCTCTCAAGCCTTGAGCGCGGTGGTTGTTCGCACCCTGGAAACCTGCACGGATGTAGATTCCCCGCTCCGATCCCCTGCCTCAGGAACAACTGATGAGCGGCCGCTTGCAGTCTCAACCGCTGCTGGCGATGTGTATCGCGACCACGGCTTTGTAGACAAGCGGCAGCTGAGCGGCTGCTGACGCGGCTGCTGGCAATCGGAAATCCGCCGAAGAACGAAGAATGAAGAACGGCAACGAACAGCTGTAGAGCGGATCGGACAACGATCCTCCAGACAATCCAAACCGCGTCGACTCCGGGGCCAAAAGGGGCGAGCACAGGGCTGCCCCGACCTTAAGTGGCCTCGCTAAGGCCCGCCCCTGCCGCCAGCCAATTGGCTGGCGCAACAGTGGATGGAAATTAGGGAAATCCCTGCCTCCCGCGAGGCTGGCGCCAGCCTCGCGGGAGTGAGAGTGGGTGGTTCGTGATCCCGCAAACCCCCCTCCTCCTGACGCTCGGAAGGGGCATTCCCCTGTTCAACTTCCAAGATGAGACATGAATCCCAAACTCATAAGGCAAGATTCACTGAAAACCCTACCTACAAGCAGTGGGAGAGTCCTCTAAACTTGATAGTCCTTGAAAGCAATTAGAAGTTCATTTGACTGAAAAGATAGAGAGCAAGGGGAAGGGATCCCTTACATTTTCTTTTAATGATAAGCATGTGAATGTGCCCTGTGGAGCAAGCCATTTGTGCTCTCTCTCTCTCTCTCTCTCTCTCTCTCTCTCTCTCTCTCTCTCCCCCCTCCCTCTCCCCCCTCTCCAATTGTAAGAACCCTAAGAGACTCTGTCAGTGGCTTTTGCCCAGTCCCAGCTCACTCGGCATCTAGCAACTCTTTCACAAGTTTCCCCCCTGCCAGCAAGCAGGCCCTGGTTGTGAGCAGAGGCTGGATGATCTGTGGAAAGTTTTCACTGTGCAATTAACAATATAAGTTAGTCCCCTGGCAGGGGGTGGTGCTGTGGTCCCCCTGGGTTCGTCCCTTAATTGGGAACCACTGATCTAATAGAAGAGGCCGCTGAACTGGGCAGACAAGTTTATTTGTATGATAATAGCCTTGGCTGACCAGTTAAGTCCTGCTATTTACCACATCCAAATTGGTTGCTCTTTTGCCTTAGAGACAAATGGGTGGGCCTTTTCCTATCTCACCTGGCTGGATGCCACGTCATCCTAGGAGGGCGAACAATAGGACAAGTGGGGGCTGTGTATGTGCTTTTGCTGATGCTGAAAGCTGGAGGACAGAGACTTGTGTGTGCTCTGTGTTGGACTGAAGAGTTTAATTCCAAGGAAATCAAACTCTGGGTAAGTGCAGGCACCTCTGGAGTCTCTCATTGCTTGGGGTCATCATATCACTGGGGTTGCATGCAATGACGACAATCACCCCACTGTCGTTTAAGAGAGCAGCATCTTACCAACCAGCAGGCCAGAATGGAAAACTATCTGAAGTTAAAATGTGTACGCTTTTGACTTCTGAATGCTTTTGAATATTAGTTGTTGGAAACCACTGGAGGGCAGAGTGCTCTTGTGCTTGAATCCTGCTTGTGGGTTTCCCACTGTGGCATCTGCTTGGCCACGGTGAGAACAGGAGGCTGGACTAAATGGGCCACTGGCCAGATCCAGCAGACTCTTATGGTATACCAGTGAATGTAATGAGCTGTAAACTCTGGAGTCAGTCAGATATCTCTCCTGTAACCAGCTGCTGGCTATTGGTTTTTCATTTCCAAGACTGCATTATTTGATATCTTGGACGGATAAGTGTGTGATTGTGTATCTTTTGATTTTGTCTAAGCTGCCTTGAACTTCCCTGTTTAGCGAAGTTTTTTATTTTTGATGTTTTATTCTGTTTTAATATTCTGCTGCCCAGAGTGGCTGGGGAAACCCAGTCAGATGGGCAGGGTATAAATAAATTATCATTATTATTATTATTATTTTTTAAAAAAGGCAGGGTATAACTTTCAGTGAATAAACAAGAAGATAGACTGGAGGATAGACTGGAGGCATCAGTGAGCTAAAATGGACGGGAATCGGTGAATTCAGTTCGGATGACCATCATATTTAATACTGTGGGCAAGAAACCCGCAAAAGAAATGGAGTGGCCCTCATAGTCAACAAAAGAGTGGCAAAAGCTGTACTGGGATGCAATCTCAAAAATGATAGAATGATCTCGATACGAATCCAAGGCAGACCTTTTAACATCACAGTAATCCAAGTTTATGCACCAACTACTGGTGCTGAAGAAACTGAAATTGACCAATTCTATGCAGACTTACAACACCTTATTGAAGTGACACCAAAGAAGGATGTTCTTCTCATTATAGGGGATTGGAATGCTAAAGTAGGGAATCAAGAGATAAAAGGAACAACTGGCAAGTTTGGCCTTGGAGAGCAAAACGAAGCAGGGCAAAGGCTAATAGAGTTCTGTCAAGAGAACAAGCTGGTCATCACACAAACACGCTTTTCCAACAACACAAGAGACGACTCTACACGTGGACATCACCAGATGGGCAGCATCGGAATCAGATTGATTATATTCTCTGCAGCCAAAGATGGAGAAGCTCTATACAGTCAGCAAAAACAAGACCTGGAGCTGACTGTGGCTCAGATCATCAGCTTCTTATAGCAAAATTCAAGCTTAAACTGAAGAAAGTAGGAAAAACCACTGGGCCGGTAAGATACAATCTAAATCCCTTATGAATACACAGTGGAAGTGAGGAAAAGGTTTAAGGATTTAGATTTGGAGGACAGAGTGCCTGAAGAACTATGGATGGAGGCTCGCAACATAATACAGAAGGCAGCAACAAAAACCATCCCAGTGAAAAGGAAATGCAAGAAAGCAAAGTGGCTGTCCAATGAGGCCTTACAAATAGCGGGGGAAAGAAGGCAAGCAAAATGCGAGGGAGATAGAGAAAGATACAGGAAATTGAATGCAGATTTCCAAAAAATAGCAAGGAGAGACAAGAAGGCCTTCTTAAACGAGCAATGCAAAGAAATAGAGGAAAACAACAGAATGGGAAGAACCAGAGATCTGTTCAAGAAAATTGGAGATATGAAAGGAACATTTCGTTCAAAGATTACCATAATAAAGGACAAAAGTGGTAAGGACCTAACAGAAGCAGAAGACATCAAGAAGAGGTGGCAAGAATACACAGAGGAATTATACCAGAAAGATATGGATGTCTCATACACCCCAAGTAGTGTGGTTGCTGACCTTGAGCCAAACATCCTGGAGAGTGAAGTCAAATGGGCCTTAGAAAGCACTGCAAATAACAAGGCCAGTGGAAGTGATGGGTATTCCAGCTGAACTATTTAAAATTTTAAAAGATGATGCTGTTAAGGTGCTACACTCAATATGCCAGCAAGTTTGGAAAACTCAGCAGTGGCCAGAGCATTGGAGAAGATCAGTCTACATCCCAATCTCAAAGAAGGGCAGTGCTAAAGAATGCTCCAACTACCGCACAATTGCACTCATTTCACACGCTAGCAAGGCAAGGTTATGCTTAAAATTCTACAAGGAAGGCTCAAGCAGTATGTGGACCGAGAACTCCCAGAAGTGCAAGCTGGAAGAGGCAGAGGAACCAGAGACCAAATTGCAAATGTCCGCTGGATTATGGAGAAAGCTAGAGAGTTCCAGAAAGACATCTACTTCTGCTTCATTGACTATGCAAAAGCCTTTGACTGTGTTGACCACAGCAAACTCTGGCAAGTTCTTAAAGAAATGGGAGTGCCTGATCACCTCATCTGTCTCCTGAGAAATCTCTATGTGGGACAAGAAGCTACAGTTAGAACTGGATATGGAACAACTGATTGGTTCAAAATTGGGAAAGGAGTACGACAAGGCTGTATATTGTCTCCCTGCTTATTTAACTTATATGCAGAATTCATCATGCGAAAGGCTGGGCTGGATGAATCCGTAGCCGGAATTAAGATTGCTGGAAGAAATATCAACAACCTCAGATATGCAGATGACACAACCTTAGTGAGGAGGAATTAAAGAACTTTTTATTGAGGGTGAAAGAGGAGAGCGCAAAATATGCTCTGAAGCTCAACATCAAAAAAACGAAGATCATGGCCACTGGTCCCATCACCTCCTGGCAAATAGAAGGGGAAGAAATGGAGGCACTGAGAGATTTTACTTTCTTGGGCTCCATGATCACTGCAGATGGTGACAGCAGCCACAAAATTAAGAGACGCCTGCTTCTTGGGAGGAAAACAATGACAAACCTAGACAGCATCTTAAAAAGTAGAGACATCACCTTGCCAACAAAGGTCCGTATAGTAAAAGCTATGGTTTTCCCAGTAGTGATGTATGGAAGTGAGAGCTGGACCATAAAGAAGGCTGATCGCCGAAGAATTGATGCTTTTGAATTATGGTGCTGGAGGAGACTTTTGAGAGTCCCATGAACTGCAAGAAGATCAAACCTATCCATTCTTAAGGAAATCAGCCCTGAGTGCTCACTGGAAGGACAGATTGTGAAGCTGAGGCTCCAATACTTTGGCCACCTCAGGAGAAGAGAAGACTCCCTGGAAAAGACCCTGATGTTGGGAAAGATGGAGGGCACAAGGAGAAGGGGACGACAGAGGACGAGATGGTTGGATAGTGTCTTCGAAGCTACATACATGAGTCTGACCAAACTGCTGGAGGCAGTGGAAGACAGAAGTGCCTGGCGTGCTCTGGTCCATGGGGTCACGAAGAGTCGGACACGACTAAACGACTAAACAACAACAGACTGGAGGAATTGGTGTTTTTTCCATTGGTGATTAGTTATTTCAGATGGAAGGTTTGTGAATAAATAGAGTACATCCACCAAAAATTGTACTAATACAGCCTTTGGCAAACAGGTGCCTTCTAGCCATTTTAGACTACAACACGGCTTCGCCTACATTGCCTCATACATTTTTAAAATAGCCCCTTATGGTAGTCCAGTATTAGCTTTGCCATGCAGCAGGCTGGGATTGAGAGAGGGATTTGCCAAACAGCTACCTAGAGTATATGAGGTTCAGAATACTGTTTAGTACGACTGACTGCTTTGCATATTAGTGGTAGTTGGCGGATATATTTTATACAGTAGTAAATGGTTCCAGTGGTTGTGTGAATAGTGTGTTTTATGTTAACGAAGTGTTTGTATCAGGCTGCCTAGTATTCCCTCCGCATCTTATATACTGTATATACATGGTTATTATGTATGTTTGTATTTGGAGGTTTTGTGTAAATCACCTGAACTTGTGATTAGTGTATATTAGTGTATTTTGATTTTCCTTTTGGTAAAGCTCTGAAACCTGTGAATAATACACAATCTATAAATGGACTGACTAAACAAATAAGGGCCATCTGGTGTGTTTGTGGCCAAAATGTGATTTGAACAGGTAACCTCAAAGCTCATTCATTCAGCATCTAACCTTGCCAAGGGGCAACCAGGATTGTGGATGGGGCTGTGGTCTAACCCACCAAGCCTCTTGGGCTTGCCAATCACAAGGCCAACAGTTCAAATAAACAGCGTTTCTGTGCGCTCTGGCACTCGTCACGGCGTTCCATGCACTAGAAGTGGTTTAATCATGCTGGTCACATGACCCAGAAAAGCTGTCTGTGGACAAACGCCAGCTCCCTTGGCCTGAAAGCATAGATGAGCACCACACCCCATTGTTGAATTTGACTGGACTTAACTGTCCAGGTGTCCTTTACCTTCACTTACACTATAAGGCTCCTGATCGTTGCTTTGCAACTACGTATTTTTCTGCCCCACATCTCATGTCACATATGTCATTAGTGGTGGAGTAGGAGGGTGTGGGTTGATGAAAATGGCCTCACAGGCCAAATTAGGAGTCCTGCTGGGCTAATTTGGCCCATGGGCCAGAGGTTCTTAAGACACTCCACCACACTGACTCTCTCGTAATAAATAACTGCTTGCCCTTGAAAAAAGATCATAGTGATCACAAAACACACAAAGTGACATTTCATGTCAGATGGCAGTGCAGTTGATTATTTATTTTGTGTTCTTTTTTAAAAAAATTAACCAATTCAACATAACAAATCAACAATACAAGTCATCTTCATTGTTTTTTCCCCTCCCATCTCCAATTAATTTAACTTAACATATTTAACTAAATAGTCTTTAAATTTTGTTCATTCTTCCTGGTAATCCTCCTCCCTCTGGTCGTGGACTCTTCCAGTCAGGTCAGCTAGCTCCGAAAATTCCATCATCTTCATCTGCCAGTCTTCCACTGTTGGTACTTCTTGTGTTTTCCAATTCTTAGCTAATAAAATTTGAGCAGCAGTTGTGGCATACAAAAATAATTTAACATCTTTCTATTTTCAATGCAGAATCACAGAATCATAACAAAAATTACAAACATTGAATCCAAAATAGTACTGTACAAGCAAAAAAAAAAACAAAACGGAACAAACAAAAAAAAAAAAAAACAGAAAAGAAAAAGGGAAAAAAAGGGAAAGGAAACAAACCTAAACACAAACGAAAAAGCACACATCTACAGAAAAAAAAACCATATCATGACGTACATAAACACAAATTGACTTCCTTCCTTTGTTCTAAGACCTCGAAAAATTTACTCTTACTGCATTGTTGTGTCTAATTAGATTACTTGCACCTTTGTATATATATATATATTTACACCATTTTTATTTTTCTTTAACCCTGTAAAGCATCATTCATTACATACCAATATACTTACTC
Source organism: Podarcis siculus (assembly GCA_034642415.1). Taxonomy (NCBI): domain Eukaryota; kingdom Metazoa; phylum Chordata; class Lepidosauria; order Squamata; family Lacertidae; genus Podarcis; species Podarcis siculus. The sequence continues at coordinate 8,089 of JAXCMG010009225.1, read as the reverse complement.
CAGAACAATGTTTTTTCATATACTCTTTAGCACAACCCCATTCTTTTAATAATTTCTGGTCCGATTGTCCCCTTATGTAAGCTGTGAGTCTTTCCAGATTTATGTATTCACAAAATTTAATTTGCCAATCTTTCACTGATTTAATTTTTCTGCCTTTCCAGTTTTTAGCTATAAGCATCCTGGCAGCTGTTGTTGCGTAAAGGAATACTTTCCTTTGATTTTCGGGGATATCATTTGTAATTAGACCTAAAAGGAATGCCTCCGGTTTTTTACTGAACGATATTTTAAACATCTTTTTGAGTTCTTCATAGATTTCATTCCAAAATTGTTTGATAGGTCGGCATTCCCACCACATGTGAAACATTGTTCCTATTTCTTTTTTACATCTCCAACAGGTATTCGATTTTAATTTGTAAATTTTAGCCAATTTTACCGGAGTTAAGTACCATTGGTACACCATTTTCATAAATTTTTCTCTTATTGTGTAACATGCCGTGAATTTAATATCATATTTCCATAATTTCTCCCATTGGTCCAGCCGAATTACATATCCTATATCACATGCCCATTTAATCATAACTTCTTTTACTTCTTCATCCTTTAATTCCCATTCTAACAATAAATTATACATTTTGGATATATATTTTTTTGAGTTCTGTAATAATGCTTTTTGTAATTTTGATTCTTCTTTTTCAAATCCTATTACTTTATCCTGGTTGAATATTTGTGCAATTTGGTGATATTGTAACCATGTGGTGCAGTATTGGGTCATCGTATGATCTTAGTTTCAATTGGCCCTGTTCTTCCTTTAGGAGCTGCTGGTATGTTGCCATTCTTCCTATAGTATTTTTCTTTTTAACCGAAATTACTTCTAGCGGTGAGACCCACAATGGGATTTTCGGTTCTAGCAACCTTCTATGTCTCACCCAGATCTTGTATAATGCATTTCTAATTACATGGCTTAGAAATTCTTTATGGACTGCCACTTTGTTATAAATTAGATAGGCATGCCAACCATATCTGTTGTTCCATCCCTCCAAATCCAAAATGTCACTGTTATCCAATTTGATCCAATCTTTGATCCAAGTAAAGCATGCCGCGTCATAATCTAGTCTCAGGTCTGGGAGTCCAAAACCTCCCCGCTCTTTTATGTCGGTTAATAATTTATTTTTGATCCGTGGCTTTTTGCCTTGCCATATAAACTTTGTTAGGTCCGTTTTCCATTTTTTAAAACAATCATCTTTACCTATTATGGGAATCATTTGAAAATCTGTCTTTAATCTTGTTGCCAATATTTGTGCATAGATCTTGTAATCATTATTTAATAATGATATTGGTCTATAATTGGTTATAAACTCTTTATTTCATCCTTGTTCTGGGATTACTACTATGTGCGCCTGTTTCCAGGTGTTGGGAATCTTCCCATCTTCTAGTATTCTATTTAAGAGTGTCTTCATACGTGATAATAGTGGTTCCTCTATTTTTTTGTAATGTATTGCGGTAAGACCATCTGGACCTGGGGATTTTCCCAGTTTCATCTTAATTGTCGCTTGATGAAGCTCTGTCGTCATTATTGGGGAGTTTAGCTCTTGAATCTTTTCTTTCTTAATTTTAGGTATATCCTTTCCACATAGATACTCTTTTATTTCGACCTCTGTCTCATTTCCTGCTTTATATAACTTATTATAATATTTTGTAAAACACTTTTTAATTTCCTCAGGATTATCTAAAGTTCTCCCCTCTTCCACTATTTTATCAATCAGTTTTTCCTTTTGTCTCTTTTTCAGTTGCCAGGCTAGCATCTTTCCGGGTTTATTTGCAAATTCAAACGACCTTTGTTTCATCCAATTAATATTGTCCTCAATTTCACTATTTAATATTGCTGAAGCCTGGGTTTGTAATATTTTTAGTTTTTGGTTTATTAATTCATTTTTTGGTTGTTTTGTTAATAATTTTTCATTTATTGCTATTTCTTTCCTTATTTGTTCTAGTTTTTGCTCTCTGTTTCTTTTCCTTATTGCACTTTGTTGTATGTAAAAGCCTCTTATGAAAGCTTTACTTGCATCCCATATTGTCCTGAAGTCTGTATCCTGTTCTTTATTTAATTCAAAAAATTCTTTCAGTAGTTCTTGCGCTTTTTTCACAATCTTTTTGTCATTTAATAACCTTTCATTAAGTCTCCATCTTTTATTAGTTTTCTTGTATTCCTTTAATTCTAATGTGACTGGGTTGTGATCTGTAATAATTTTGGTCTGTATTTCTGCTTTTTTAATTTTAGTTGTTAAGTTATTTGATACCCATATACTGTCAATTCTGCCGGCTGATTTTTTAACTTCCGAGAAATGTGTGTACTGTCTTTCTCCTGGGTTTTTATATCTCCATGTATCAATCAAATTTAAGTTTTCTACCATCTGAAAGAAGGTTTCTGGGAGTCTGCCTTTTTTTGATTTTCTTTCTCTCTCTGTCCTATCTAATTCTATTGATGTGACACCATTTAGGTCTCCCATCAAAATAATTTCCTCTTCTATAAATTCCAGTAAATTAGCTTCTACTTTTCTGAAAAATTCTGTTTTGTTACCATTCAGTGCATAAACTCCTAGTATAATTAAATGTTCTTTACCTTTTGTTATTTTTACCCCTAGTAATCTACCCTCATCATCCTTAAAGATTTTTTTTGCGTCTAGTTTAGGGTTCACATAGATCACAATTCCCCTTTTCTTTTTTACATCTGAGGATATAAATTCTTGACCCAATCTCTTGTTTACTAAAACCCTTCTGTGATTTCTAGTCACATGGGTCTCCTGCAAGCATATAATGTCCCATTGTTCTTTCCTCAATACATGTTCTATTTTGTTTCTCTTCCTCTTATCATTTAAACCGTTAACATTCCAAGATATAATTTTTAGATTCATTAATCTTTATTTATTATCTACAATGGTTTCATTGAGTAAATAAAAAAAAGAAAAGAAAAAGAAAACTCAGAAATTTTAGGATTTTGATAATCTGTTTCTTCCAATCCCTCTCTCCCCCCCCCTTAATACGCGCTTGTCTCTCTATGCTTCTTGTGGTGTCTGCATTGTTTCCTCTCGCTCCAATGTTGTATCTCCAGTTAATTCTTTTTTGTACTTCCTCCAGAATTTTCCCAGCTCGTCTACTGATCTAAAAGTTTTTCTTCTGTCCTTATATGTAAAGGTGATGCCCTCAGGAAATTCCCACCGGAAGCTAATCGAATTCTTCTTGAGTGCTTCTGTTACTGTCTTATAGTTCTGCCTTTTCTTCAGAATTCTTTTTGGGATTTCCTTAAATATTTTGATAGGCCTATCTTCTATTATTAACTTCACTTGTCCTTTTTGATGTAATATTTTGTCCTTTAGAAGTCTTGAGTTGAAAAAAATTAAGCAATCTCCTGGCCCTTTATAAGTGTCCGATCTTTCTGATTTGATCCTGAAAATTTTATCAATGTCCAATTTTAAAACAAGGAACGGGAAGCCAAGGCCCAAAAAGAACGGCATTTTTGCTAAAATTAAGAATTCCATGATGGGAAATTACAAGAACTGTGCTGGAGGAAGAATTGAAGGAGAAGGAAAATGCCCCCCCCCCCCTGGGAACCGGGGCGATTGACGAGTGAGCCTGGTGAAAAGAGCCGGTGATTTTGACAGCTGTCAAAGTAGCTGTCAAAGTCGGAATTTTAAAGAGGATTTTATTACGAGGACCTTGCTGGTTAAATTTGTTACAATTTGATATAATTTGTTAAGACTTGAATACAAAATGGCGAAAACACGGATAACAATCGGACTTTTGGAAACAAAGTTACAACAACCCCCTAGAGGAGCTTCGGGATATTACAAAGATGGGCGCAAACCGGGAAAAAAACAACACTTCGGAATTTTACAGAACTGGTTATCTCCTGGGAAAGCTGCAAAACTGAAACTGAATTTCGTCTACAGGGTGTTTTGACTAAAAGAAGACAATAGAATTCTCTATGAAGAAAGGAAGGGACTGAACGCAAGTTTTTGTTCCTGAATAACAACAACCCATGTAGAGTTACTAAACATTTGAATAAGGAAGTTTTAGCAGTGGAACAAGAGAAAGCTGGACTACAATCTTGAAAGAACAATGGGGGGAGCTTTATAATTTGACAGTTTTGAAGATTAAGGAATTAATTTTTAAAAAATAATCCTAAAAATGGGAAATAATCCTGCAAGGAGTTGGGGGAAAAATGGGATAGATGGATTTAGGATTTCCAGGCAGAAAACATAGATTGGTGGATAGGGGAAATTAAACCGGGGGAAGGGGGGGGAGAATTAGAATCCAAAGGCTTGCAACTACTTTCTGAATTGGTCTTTTTTTTTTCTCTACTATATTTTTATGTTTTATATTCTTATTCTGTGTGCTTTTATGTTAATGGAAAAAAAGGGGGGACATTGTGGAAAGAAAAGGGGTGGGCCATGGGGAGAGATCTTTTGTCTTGCTATCAAAGGGTTGGCATAAGTTTTGTACAAATTTAAATTTGAATAATGGGGTACACAAATTAAGTTTTAAATTAGAGATGGAACTTGTGGAAACAACAATATGAAAGGGGAATACGGTAGGGGTGGGGGAAGGGGGGAGTCCCAGAAAGTGGATGTTTGAAAACAAGGTTCTGAATGTATCTTTATTTTTCTTTTTTTTTCTTTCTGTATTTTGGAAACTTTAATAAATATTATTATAAAAAAAAAAAAAATGAAAATTTTATCAATGTCCAATAGCATCTCTTCTACCTCTACTCCCAACCAGTTTGCAATCTCCTGTGATAGTTTCTCTTGAATTTGTTCATCATGAGTTTGTGGGACGCCTCGGAAGCGGAGGACCATCTCCTTCTGACGCATCTCCATCAATGATATATCATCTAGCAGCTCTTCATGGGCTCTCTTTAGGTCATTTATTTCTTCCTTCGTTGAGTCTTGTGATTTTTTTATGTCCTTATTTTCCATTTGCAATTTCTTCGTCATTTCCTCTTGTTTGGTAGATTTAGTCTTAAGTTCTTGTACAGATTTATCCAGTTCTTTATTTTTAAGTGAGAGGTCACTTATTTGTGTTTCTAAGTCTATTATTAGCTTTGAGTTTTGTTGGATGTTGCCAGCTAGTATGTCCAGCTTATCATTCAGGCTCTTTTCCATCCCCATTATAAGGTCTTTTATGTCAGCATTGGGGTCTGTTTCAGCTGTTGATTATCTTCTCACTTGTAGACCTGACCCAGATGTCAGTGTAGTTTGGTATTTTTTTGAACCCATATTTGTCTTCTTCCTTTTGGTTCTGATCTAGATATCTTTATTTCAAACCAAGAATATATATATTCCTAAACTTTGAAAATGCTCTGTTTATAGTCTATAATTTGGTCCTTTTATCTGTTGGGATTGAAAGTCAGTTAAGATTCCGGTGGTTTTACCCTATGTTGTTATCAGTTCATCTCAAATATTTATTTTTATTTTTTTTAAAAAAAAAGAAAGAAAAGGTCCAAGTTTTAATAAAAAATTAGTTAAATATTTTGTTTTACTTTAATTACTTTGGCAATTATCAGAGAAAAATTCCTTCGCAGTACTTAACATCCGTCTTAAGAACTTATTTTCTAGAAGCTGAACTTGGTATTTCAAATGTCCTTTCGTGTATAGCTAGTTTTCTTTATGGTTGTACTTCAAGCCTGTGTCTTAGCAGCGTTTTTTTAAATTATGAGAGTATTTTTATTTTCTGCCACTAGGTGGCGCGATTTTCCAATTTACTTGTGAGGTGGTCCTTCTTGTTTTGTTTCTCTAGCCTCTCTTTGTTGCAGTGACTGTTTCCGCCACTATTCTTCTTCCGGCTTTTTTCCCTTCTGAGGGCGATGACTCACTCTCCCCCCCCCCAGCGCCATTTTCGCCAGCTGCTTTCTTCCCTATTCCAGTCTTTTCCTCCTTCTTTCTCTCCCTTTGTATAGCTCTTCCTCTTCCCTTTCACTTCTTTATCTTAATCTTTATCTTCCCACCGCTGCCTGGTCTTCAAATCTTTTCTATTCCTTCTCTTTTTCCACTGTATCCTCCACGTTCCTCCCCCTCCTTTTCCTTTTTCACTCACCCCTTTGTTTTACGCTGATCTCCTCCTCAATGGCCACTGCTTTGTTGTCACCGCTGCTGCTGCTTGCTGTTTCAGCTCCTTGTCTCTCTCAACAGAGCGTCCCCCTGTAGAAGCAGGTACTCAGTATGTCTCAGTTTTTATTTCCTGCCTCTTTACAAGGCTTATTTTCCACAACTTGATAAGTCTCAGAACGCTGAAGCTCCTCTCTCCATTAGCTTTACTGTCCTTTATAGTATTAAGTTAGTCCGTACACCTTTTATTTTAATTTAAGCCAGCATTATTATCTTGTTCCTTCAGGAGTACACTTGATTTTACAGTTTTAATTTGGAGCAGCCTGGTGCTTTCTCATTCGGGTCTCAGAGGCGTCTCATGGTTGGGTGTGTGATCTTTCTGCACTGAAGTTCTTCCACCTCCCTCCACTTTTTGTGCTGGGACGGCAGAAAACCCCTTTATGCGCTGCTTGGATTGATTTTCTTCAGTCTGGAACCTCCTCTCAGACCTCTTCAGGGTTAACATCTTTCTTGGGCAATTCCAAACCTGTTATTCCAAGAAGAAAGTCCTCTGGTTTCTTACTGAAGGTATATTTCAACATTTTTTTCAATTCATTACAAATCTTCTCCCAGAAGTCTTTCACCTTGGGACAAGTCCACCACATATGATAAAAGGTACTCTCTTTCTCTTTACATTTCCAACATAAATTATCACTGTTATGGTAAATCTTTGCTAATTTTACAGGCGCCAAATACCATCTATACATCATTTTCATTATATTTTCCTTTAACAAAGTACATGCAGTGAACTTGACCCCTTTCTTCCACAATCTTTCCCAATCTTCAAACATTATGTTATGTCCCACATCTCTTGCCCAGTCTATCATCACTGATTTAACTTGTTCATCCTTGTTATGCCACTCCAACAGTAAATTATACATTTTAGACAAATTTTTAACTTTAGAATCCAACAACTCCGTTTCCAACTTAGATTTTTCTGAAGCAAAACCATTTTTCTTATCTAGTTTCTACAATTCATTAATCTGGTGATAATGTAACCAATTTATCTTATCTTTAACTTGATCAAATGGTTTTAGTTTGTAACCTTCTTTATCCTCCAATAATAGATCTGAATATCTCAACCACTTGATGTCCATATTTAACTTTTTCTGGGCCTTCGCCTCCATTGGTGAGAGCCATCTGCGTGTCTTCCTTTCTAAGAGATCTTTATATTTTATCCATACATTGTACAGAGATTTCCTAATTACATTATTTTTAAATGCATTGTGGGCCCTTACTTTATCATACCATAAATTGTCAAATCCCTCTAAATCTAAAACATCAGTATCTTCCAATTGTATCCATTCTTTAATCCAGCAAAAGGCTGCTGCTTCAAAATAGATTTTCAAATCTGGCAGGGGAAATCCCCCTCTTTCTTTGGAATCCGTAAGCAGTTTGTATTTAATTCTGGGTTTTCCCCCCTGCCAGATAAATCTAGATAAAGCTTTCTGCCATTCTTTAAAACATTTCACATTATCTATGATTGAGAGGGCTTGAAACAAAAAAAGCATCTTTGGCAATACATTCATCTTAGCCACTGAAATCTGGCCCATTAATGACAGTTTTAAATTTGACCATATCCCTAAATCTCTCTTAATTTCATTCCATAGTTTCTCATAATTATCTTTGTATAAATTCAGATTTTTCCCAGACAGATTCACAGCCAGATACTTAACGTTTTTCACAAAATCTAGGCCCGTCTTCTCTTGTAATATTTTTCTTTCATCGTTATCCAGATTTTTCACTAATACTTTGGTTTTGCTCTTACTTAACTTAAATCCCGCTGCCTGCCTGAATTCCTGTATCAACTCCAGTGCTTTTACTGCACTGGGGTTTGGATCCTGTAATGTCAATACTAAATCATCAGCAAAGGCTTTTAATTTATATTGTTTGGATCCTACTTGTCAGGGAACTGCCATCGGAAGGACAGGAGGTGCAAAGGCTCACTG
>JAXCMG010009213.1:1312-29292 GCA_034642415.1 Podarcis siculus | reverse complement strand
CCATGGGTTAGGGGGCGCAAATCCACAGGTTAGGGGGCGCAAATCCACGCGTTAGGGGGCGCAAATTACTTGCCTTGCCCCGGGTGCTGACAACCCACGCTACGCCACTGACTCTTATTAATTTACAGGAAATAGTAAAATAATAAAAACAGTCAAAGCATTAAAAAATAACTAAAATTAGCACTGAGAGGTCAAAACACGTCAACATTTGTGTATCCGAATAGGGTTGACCAAAGAAAAATGTTTTAAACAGACACTTTTGTGAGACAAGCATATTCTTCATGGGAGAAAGATCTGGAGATAGCAGCAGGGCATTTTAGTGAGTGGGAAGGGGGAATAGGGCGTTGAGATAATGTGGGAATTCTCCTTGACCCCTGCTGTTTATGAGATGAGGGAAATAAAATTTGTTTTGCACTTGGATCCTCTTTATGGAAGAATATGATTATCTAATTTGGGTTGGTTGGTTATTTTCTTATGTTTGTGATTCCCCCCCCCCCAAAAAAATATTGTTTGCTTTTATAGTCAATAGTTTTTGTGCTTCTCTAGTGGAAAATGGTATGAAAGCTTTAAGAACTAAAGAGTAAGACCTGCTATTTCTCTCTTGAACCCTCTTGATATGGGGGGCTGCCCCCTCACTGTGTCTGCTACAGGGCTGGGCAAAGGGTGGTGGAGACCACTGGTTCCTTCAGATTCCTCCTCATTTTGTGGCTCTTTGTCTCCCGACCACTGAGCAGAACTGCCTGTGTTGTTCAGCCAGATGCCACAACCAGAGGCAGCCTTGCTCTGAGCTCTTGTGGTTTAAAGTGGGGGGAGCCCCTGCCCTGGGAGGGGAGGGTCTTAGAAGTGGATCCCATTTGATCTTGCCTGAAAGAAAACCAAGCCGGAGGGAGGTAACAGAGTCGACACACCATCAAGGCAGGGGCAGAGCTACCTGCCTGGCACCTGGGGCAGGGGGGGGGGGGGGAAGTGGGGGTGGGGGTGGGCGGGCGCTGAGGCCCTTCTTCGTGTGCTGTGCTGCCTCCTTGAGAGGTCTGGAGGGTAGCAATGCGAGAACTGGGCCTTCTCTACAGTGGCTGCCCATCTGTGGGATGCTCTCCCCAGGGAAGTTCACCTGGCACCTTCATTATACAGCTTTAGGCACCAGGCAAAAATGTTCCTTTTTAACCAGGCCTTTGGTTGATTTGACTGACACCCTTTAAAAATGCCCTTTAAAAATGTGGGGGTTTCCAAATTTAGTTTTAGATTTACTAAATTCTAAATCAAGAAATCAGACTAGATCAAGAAATAAATGTAATATCCTTAGGGGAGAAAATATATAAAATAAGCGCATTTGCAGATGATTTAGTGTTAATGGTGGAAAACCCAAAGGAAAGCATAGCAAAGGCTCTAGAAAAAATGGAAAACTTTGGAAAGGTTTCAGGTTTTGCTTTGAATAAGGAAAAAATGAAACTAATGGTAAAAGACATGGGAGACCAAGAGAAAAAGGAACTGGTAGAAAAATTTGGATTACAAATTGTAAAAAAAGTGAACTTGTTAGGAATTCAAATAACAATAAAAATATAAATTTGTTTGGAGATAATTATAAAAAAAATTGGGAAGAAATAAAAAGAGAAATGGAAATTTGGACAAGTTTGAATTTAACACTCTGGGGTAGAATTTCGGCTATTAAAATGAATATCTTACAAAATTCCTGTTCCTTTTCCAAATGATCCCCATAATAGGTAACAATGAATGTTTTAAAAAATGGAAAATGGACCTAACAAAATTTAAATGGCAAGGCAAAAAGTCACGGATCAAATATAAATTATTAACAGACAGAGTGGGGTGGCTTTGGACTCCCAGACCTGAGAATATACTATGATGCAGCATGTTTTAGTTGGATCAGAGACTGGATTACATTAGATAATAATGACATTTTAGACTTGGGATGGAACAACAGATACAGCTGGCATGCCTATCTAATTTACAACAAAGTGGCGGTGCATAATGAATTTCTAAGTCATGTAATTAGAAATTCGTTATATAAGGTCTGGGTGAGACATAGAAGGTTGTTAGAACCAAAACCCCCATGGTGGGTTTCACCGTTAGAAGTAATAGCAGTCAAAAAGAAAAACACGACAGGAAGATTGGCGGCATACCAGCAGCTCCTAAAGGAGGAACAGCGCCAATTAAAAGTAAGACCATACGAAGAGGTGACCCAATAATGTACCACATGTTTACAATATCATCAAATTTCCCAAATATTTAATCAGGACAAAGCAATAGGATTTGAAAAAGTAGAATCAAAATTACAAAAAGTATTATTACAAAACTCGAAAAAGAGTATATCCAAAATGTATAATTTATTATTAGAATGGGAGTTAAAGGATGAAGAAGTAAAAGAAGTTATGATGAAATGAGCATGTAATATAGGTTATGCAGTTCGGCTGGACCAATGGGAGAAATTATGGAAATGTGATATTAAATTTACAGCATGTTAGACAATCAGAGAAAATTTGATGAAAATGGTGTACCAATGGTACTTAACTCTGGTAAAATTAGCTAAAATTTACAAATTAAAATCAAATACCTGTTGGAGATGCAAGAAAGAAATAGGAACAATGTTTCACATGTGGTGGGAATGCCGACTTATTAAACAATTTTGGAATGAAATATATGAAGATATCAAAAAGATGTTTAAAATATCTTTTAGTAAAAAACTGGAGGCATTCCTTTTAGGTATAATCACAAATGATATTCCTGACGACCAAAGGAAAGTATTCCTCTATGCGACAACAGCTGCCAGGATGCTCATAGCAAAAAATTGGAAAGGGAGAAAAATTCCATCAATGACAGAATGGCAAATAAAATTTTGTGAATAAATAAATCTGGCAAGACTCACAACATTCATAAGGGGACAATTGGACCCAAAATTATTAAAAGAATGGGGATGTGCTAAAGAGTACAGTGGTACCTCGGGTTACATACACTTCAGGTGACATACGCTTCAGGTTACAGACTCCACTAACCCAGAAACAGTGCTTCAGGTTAAGAACTTTGCTTCAGGATGAGAACAGAAATCGTGCTCCGGCGGTGTGGCAACAGTGGGAGGCCCCATTAGCTAAAGTGGTGCTTCATCTTAAGAACAGTTTCAGGTTAAGTACGGCCTTTCGGAACGAATTAAGTACTTAACCCGAGGTACCACTGTACACGAAGAAACATTGTTCTGGAGTAAGCATATCGGTATGCAATGAATGATGCTTTGCAGGGTTAAAGAAAGAGAAAAATGTTGTAAAAAGTATAAAGATAGAAGTAATTTACATTAGACACAACAATTTAGAAAGAGTAAAAATGTTGAGGTCTTAGAACAAAGGAAGGAAGTCAATATGTGTATATGTATGTAATGACTGAATTAGAATGATGATATGGTTTTATTTGAAGATGTGTGTTTTTGTTTTTTCTGTTCTTTTTTCTTGTTTGTACTGTTTTATTTTGGATTCAATGTTTGTAATTTTTGTTGTAATTTTGCATTAAAAAAGGATTATTATTTTTTTAAAAAAAATGTGGGGTTATTTTTTGGGGGGGTTATTGAGTTGTTTTTCTTTTGATTGAATATTTTGTGGTTTTAGATTTTGATTTCGTTCAGAGACCACCCTGAGATCTCTGGGTATAGGGTGAGATATAAATTCTGTTAATAATAATACGTCCCATTTTGCTTCCCGAAACAAAACAGAAATTGCTCTTCCTTCCTTAGCCCTGTGCCCACTACCTTCTGCCATGAAAATGCCCCATCTCTCACTGAACTCAACTCGGCTTCTCTCTGTCCAGGGGTGTTTGTGTGTGTGTGTGTGTGTGTGTGTGTGTGTTGCTGTGGGGTTGCCTCCTAAGCAGGCCAACTCTGGATATGATGCTGAAGCCTCTGCTCAGCTCCCTGCCTCCCCCCCAGCCTCCCCCCAAGTCTTTGTTAGTTGTTACTGTGGAGACTCATTAGGCCCCCTGGTGGCCCGAGGTGGTACAGCCTGTGGGAAAGTGAGCCCTTTGGGGGATAAGGTTCTTCTTTTGCCACGCTCTGCCCCCCTTCCTGTGTTTGATCTTGTGAAGGGGCAAGTGTGGGGAAAGGGGATGTGGGGCCACATGTTAAGACCTGACCCCAAAGTTGCACTTGCCCTCCTGCCCCTGCTATCACTGTGGGTCTTTCTTTCTCAAGTGGGGAACCCGCTCTGTGGGTGGCAGCTCAGAGCACAACATTGATGGATTGCAACTTTGAACCATTTAAGCACCAATTATCATACGGGGATCCAGGAAGGATCCTGGGAATCACAGGCCAATTAACTTTACATCTCTCTGGAAAACTGGTGGAAAGTGTAGGAAGCTAGCAACTGGAATGCATTTAACTTGAAGGATTTCAACTGTATGCTGGAATCACTCGAATTATATATGCAGAAGGCTACACGAGGAGATAGGAGAACAGACAAGAAAGGGAAAAGGGGGGTAGAGAAGAAGAATATTCTATCAGTATTCAGTTCAGTATTCAAATAGAGAGGCAATCCCTGCCTACAACTAAAACCACAGGCAACCAGCCTGGAAACCACGGGTCTCCTTAACCCGAAAAAAAACCCACGGTTCCTGAACTCACTCAGCGCTGCTTATAAGACTGACCCTAGTGTGGGGCCCCTTTTTGTAAACCTCCCGTTCTACCATCCACGACAGCCTCCTGCCTAGCCTTAGGACTAAGTTTGGGACTCCCTACTGGACGCTTGCACAGTGCAATCCCAGATTGGGCCCAAGAAAACAAAGGTTTGAAAGGAAACAAATGACCTTGCATTCTCAAGTACACGAGTCATCCCCAACAAGGGTCTTCGTGCAGGAGGGGCAGCTTCATTTGTAGGGACAGGAAAGAGAGAGAGCGAAGGACTTGTACGATGCTTCCGGCCACGCTCCAAGACAAGGCGTCGAGGAGAGGAAAAGGAGATTTTCCACGGTCCCTCAGGCCATGCTCCGAGAGAGGGAATCGGGAGAGAGAGAGAGAGAGAGAGAGAAAGACTTCCAGGACCCTTCCGAGCACGCACCAAGAAAGGGAATCAGGAGAGAGGGAGAGAGAGAGATTTTCCTCGGCCCTTCTGGCCACACTCCAAGAGAAGGCGTCGAGGAGAGAAGGAAAGAGATTTCCACGATCCCTTTGGCCACGCTCCGAAGAAGGGAATTGGGAGGGAGAGAAAGAGAAAAAAAGGATTTCCATGACCCTTCCGGCCACGCTCCGAGAGAAGGCGCCGAGGAGAGGAAAAAAGAAAAGTTCAGCTGCCGTGGAGACGTTATTCTTCCACCCCCTCCCAATGTACTACTTTCAAACCATACTCACGTCCTCGAATGTCCCTCGTGGATCCCAGGATCCTTTCTTTGGCCGGCTTGACCTTGCCTTTGCTCCCCTGGCTGAGCTTTCTGGTGACGATTGATTACCGCCCGCAAAGAGGAGGCAGGGAGAGGAAGAAAAGGATCCCTGGGCTAAGGCTGCCCAGTGGCGCCCGATCCACCTTTATCTCCCTCCTCACCTTCAGATGAGAACCAAGAGTCCCTTCGTGGTTGCCAAACTGTTAACGGAGGAATCCGAGGGCTCCCTTGGACAAGAAACAAAGACACCAACCAGGATAACTTGGAGCAAAACAGCAGCCTGTAGGCTTGGCCTTTATTGGAAACTGTCATGACAGGACTCCCACCCGCAACAAGATGAAGCAAAATGGAAGCCCTGAATAAAGGAAGACCCCAACTTTTATTAGTTACTAATCCCCCAAACTACACCCCCAAACTACATCATGACTACATCACAACTACATCATTGATACATCACAAAAAGGAGGGGTTGAGGGAGGAGTTGAGGAGGTAACTCGAGTATCTTGTCACCTGGCAGGTTCCTCCTTTCCCTCTCCCCGTGAGTCAAAAGACAAAGGGGAGTTGGCAGTTTCCTGCCCCCAGAGGGAAGATCTGATCACTGTCCTTTGTTCCAGTCTGTGTTGAATCCACTCCCATATGCAAGTCCATTGGGCCCTTGATGGTCTTCTATCTGGGTCCATCAAGGTTGCCATGCCAACTGGGCAGGGCCCCGGAGTACGTGCTGGCACGGTTAAGGGATTATGGCTGTCCTGTATCAAACCACCCCCCTTTGATAGTCCATCCTTCATGAAGCAAAATAAAAGTGGTCCGGCGCAAATCCGTTGTACGGTTGATTTACTATGAATTTGTAACAGAAACCCTTCAGAAGTTCAAAATTACTTTCACTTATCGGAAGCACCTTGATACATTTTGATTGGATTAGTCACGGTCAATTGAATCCGGAAACATTGTATTAACAGCTGTCAAAGTATAGAGAAGTAGGCACAGTCGCTTGCAGTACCTGCGTGGCCGTCACAAGGGACGCTGTTTGGTAACGCTGATTGGCTGAAGCAGCAGCCGATTGAGCTAGGGTTCAGGGAACAGGTCTACCCAGGAAAAGGATAAGGTGAAAAGGGCTTTCATTAAAGCGAGCTGTCAATTCAAACGCTTATTTACGGAAGGCTTTTTGGGGATGTCTCTCTAAAGGGGCATCCCTGGGGTCGAAAGTAGGTGAGAGGGGGGTGTATGTATTGTGCTTGTGTGGAACATTGAGGGGGGGGGGGGTTCTCCTGCTACAGAAGGCAGGTCTACAAACTCCCCCAAACCCTGCTGAACATTGGATCTCCTAATTTAAGGCTGCTGCCTGTAATACAGCAGGATTAGGCTGCTGCCTTCATCTGCAGGACCCCTAACTCTCTGCCCCCCTCTCTTCCTTTCCAGGCTCCACTTCTCACTCTCTGCGCTACTTCTACACAGGCGTGTCTGAGCCTGGCCAGGGGCTGCCCCAGTTCATTTCTGTGGGGTACGTGGATGACCAGCAAATGGATCAGTATGATAGTGACACCAAGGAGATGCTGCCTCGCGTCCCCTGGATAAGGAAGGTGGAAAAGGAGGATCCTCAGTACTGGAACACGGAGGCTCAGAAATCTCAGGGCACTGAGCTGGCGTTCAGGGAGAGTCTTCAGACTCTGCAGAATCGCTACAACCAGAGCAGAGGTGAGTGGAAGGCAGGAGAGGCACGGAGTCACACCTCCCCCCCCATAACGTTTCCTCCAAGGGCAAGAATTGCAGGGAGGGGGCTGCTGGGAGGAAAGGAAATGGAGGGGGGTTCCACTAGGGCAGAGGCATCTCCCCTTCCCCTAATAAAGGTATTAATGGGGGCTGGGGTGGGGTAGGGGGGGACAGAGAATGAGACTTGGAGGGGAGAGGACCCCCCCAGTATGACACACTCTGGACCTGCACATCCTACCATTGCCTGCCCTTCCTTCCATGCTAGGCTTGGCTTAGGCCTTCTGAGGTGGGAATCTGTCTAGCTCATTTTCCTCTGGGAGAGGAAGAGAAGGCTGGGAATCCTGAGGCTGAGACAAGCAAGCCTTGAGTTCTGGTCCTGCTTAAGGAGAAGCCAGCTGCCCAGATAACTTCTTTTAATACTGTTGTTTTGAAGATTTGGTGGTAGCCCACTGGGGTGGGCAGGAGGATGCAGAGACCCGCCATCTTTGACAAGGGCAGTTGGGCTTCTGCTGAGAAAGGGGGGGGTGCATTTAGAAGGGGGGCAAACCCCACTTGCGGCTTCCCTTTTCCTCCCAGGCTATGAGGAAACTTCTTTTTCCAAAGGCCCTTCCATGACTTCCCTCCTTTTAGGGAAAAGGTCCTTGATATTGAGAAGCTGGGGGGAGAAAGATGGAGGAGAAGAGGAGACCTACTCTCTTGAAAGGGCCCCCAATGTGTGGGTGCCCCCCTTCCATGTTGCCCCTTTCCTCTTTCTAGGGGGGGACGGAGGGCAGCTCAGGCGTGTCTCCAAAAGGGGCAAGATCCAGAGGAGCAGAGCTGGGGGGAAAACGAACAGACTGTGACCAGTGTTATGTACTGAAGTTCTCACCCTGGGCCAGCAGGGGGGTACTGTAGATAGTTATGCAAATGAAGGATCGAAAGTGACGTTCAGTGATTGGATAGTTTTTATGCAAAAGAAGGATCGAAAGTGACGTTCAGTGATTAGATAGTTTTAGAAAGTTGCTACAGTTACGTTGTACTGGAGCTCTATATAAGCAAACTGACTGAGCCCTTCAGTCAGTTCTGTTCTGGCCTCTGAATAAACAAGAGCTGTTTGAAGAATCGCTGTGTCGTCTGATATGTTCACCCACAACTTAACACTGGCAACGAGGATGGGATGGATGGACATCAGAGCACAGCCAGATGCAGCCACCCTCTGAACTGAGCTGAATCACTGAGCGAAATCACTAAACAGAACCAATTCAGAACTGACTATTCTGGCTAGAGCACTGTGTTCCATCCATCACCCTTCATGCCGGCATCAGAATCATGGCTTCACTTGTGCCTCTACCGCCGTTTGCACCAGCCTCTGAATCATGGGACTCCTACCTCGCTTGGTTCGATTGCTGCCTCCAAGCCAACAAGCTGACAGCAGTATCACAGGAGCGGAAGCGGGGCCTATTCCTCAGCCTCTGTGGGCCTGAGGTGTTTGAGATGGCCCGAGCATTGGTTGCGCCTGAAACAGTCCAGGCAACACCATGGGACACGATTCAAGACAAGCTCCGCAACCACTACGCGCCAAAGCCGTCCAAGATTGCTGCCCGCCATGCATTCTACCACCGGAATCAGTTGGAGGGGGAGTCAATTAACAACTACACCGCCACCCTCCGACAGGCTTAGACGATGACTTAGACGATGCCCTGATGGATCGAATCGTCTGTGGGGTCCGGGACATCCGTCTGCAACGGCGTCTCCTCGCCAAGCCAGACCTCGCGCTGCAGAAAGCCATTGAGGAGGCCATGGCCTTGGAAACTGCCAAACGCTCCACCCAGGAGATCCGCAAGGCCAGCAGCCCGTGTCTTGCTAGGAAGCCAGTTCCAGTGCATCACGATGACGTGCACCAGACAAAGCGGGAGTGCATGAAGTTCCAAAAGAAGTCCAAGGGCCAATCAGAATGTGCCAGCTGCGGAGGCAACCATTCCCATGCCAAGTGTCGATTCAGAGATGCCATCTGTCGGAAGTGTTCCAGAAGGGGCCACATTGCTAAGGTCTGCCGATCGGCTCTGTCTGACACCCCCCCTCACTGACTTGCAAGTCCAAGTCTTCACTCCAGTCCACCAAGGAAAGCTGTTCTGCTCTCACCAACTGTCGCTGCCCGTCTGGAACCATGATTGGCCAAACCAACTTGCCTACATGACACAAGCTGAACGTCACGGTGCTCATTGAAGGAGCTCCATGTGGCATGGAGATCGACACTGGGTCTGCCTTGTCCATCGTGTCTTGGAGCACCATCAAAAGACTGGTACCCAGAGTGTCCAAAAGGCAACTCGACTCTCACCATGTACACCTGAGAGACTACCAGGGAAACGACATTCCCGTGGTAGGCGTTGGCCAGTTCCGGATCTCCTTCAAGGATTTTTTGGGCCTGCTCCGACTGGTGGTGGTCGAAGGTCAGCGGCCAAGCCTCCTAGGACTAGACTGGTTTGATGCCCTCGGCCTGGAAGTCACCGGCATCAACTGCATCTCTAACGCAGAGACTGAGGGTCTGGTCAAAGACTTTGCCAAGGTTTTTGACGGCACTTTGGGGGCAATATACAGGTACGCCCATCTCCTTTAGCCTTCATCCACAAGTCGCCCCCATCAAGCTAAAGCCACGCCGGGTTTCCTTTGCTCTCAAGGCTAAGGTGGATGAACAACTGGACAAGCTGATCGCCCAAGGAGTTTTGGAGCTAGTTGACCACGCCAAGTGGGAAACCCCCATCGTCATGCCTGTCAAGCCAGACGGGTCGGTGAGAATCTGCGCTGACTACAAGTGCACGATCAACAAGGCACTTCAGCAGCACACTTATCCGGTTCCTGTTGTCCAACACCTGCTGGGTGTGTGTAAGCTGGACCTTGCCCAAGCCTATCAACAACTGCCCGTCGATGATGCCACTGCTGAAGCCCAGACGATCATCACCCACCGAGGGGCATTCCGTTGCCGCCGGTTGCAGTTCGGGGTGAGTGTGGCTCCTGGCATCTTCCAAAGCCTTATGGAGCGTCTCCTGCAAGGGCTTCCGGGCGTGGTACCATATTTTGATGACGTCTTGGTGTCCGCAGACTCACACCAGCAGCTGTTCGAATGCCTCTGTGCCATGCTGACCAGGTTCCAGGAGGCCGGGCTCAAGTTAAAGAGGGAGAAGTGCCAGATCGCCGTTCCACAGGTGGAGTTCCTGGGCTATCTTATCGACGCCTCCGGCCTTCACCCGACCACATCCAAGATCCGCGCTATCCAGCAGGCCCCCATCCCAAAGAACAAGACGGAGTTGCAGGCGTTCCTGGGACTGCTGAACTTTTATAACATGTTCCTGCCCCACAAAGCCACGGTGGCTGAGCGTCTTCACCAACTCTTCAGCACAAAGACACCTTGGTCCTAGGGTCATCGGGAGACGGCGGCCTTCAACGCGGTCAAGGCTCTCCTTTCATCAGACAGTGTGCTGGTACAGTACAGTGAAGCCAGGCCGCTGGTCCTTGCCTGCGACGCCTCACCTTTTGGCATCGGCGCTGTCCTGAGTCACCGTTTTCCAGATGAACGAGAAGCACCGCTCACCTACTTTTCCAGGACGCTATCTCTGACTGAACGGAATTACAGCCAGCTCGACAAGGAGGCACTGGCACTTGTGGCTGGAGTGAAGAGGTTCCATGAATACCTCTACGGCAGGACTTTCGACCTCATCACCGACCACAAGCCACTCCTGGGCCTCCTCGCCGGTGATCGTCCAACTCCACCAGTCCTCTCGCCGCGCATGCTGCGATGGACTGTTTTCGTGGCTGCCTACCACTACCGGCTCGTTGCATCGCCCAGGGAAATCGATGGGCCATGCCGACGCCCTCAGCCGTTGCCCTCTTCCAGCGTTTGTGGAAGACCCGGCTCCTGCTTCATCGCTCCTCCTGATTGAGGATCTTCCGGCAGCGCCTGTATCGGCTGCCACTGTGGCCTCCGCATCTGCCCAGGATCGCACCATCAGCCATGTGCTCAACTGGGTGTGGAGGGGGTGGCCACAAGGGCCTTTTGCATCGGACTTCCAGCCATTTGCAACCAGACAACATGAACTCTCAGCTCATCGCGGCTGTCTGCTGTGGGAAGACCGCGTCATGATTCCCCAAAGACTCTGTCAACGTGTCCTGGAGGCTCTGCACGTTGGCCACCCGGGAATCATCAAAATGAAGGCGTTGGCTTGGTGTTACGTCTGGTGGCCTAACATGGACGATGCCATCACTGCCTGGGTTTACGCCTGTCAAGCGTGCCAAGAATCGAGGCCTGCGCCACCGGCAGCTAAGGGACACACCTGGGAGATACCCAAGACACCCTGGTCGAGGGTGCACATCGATCTGGCCGGCCCCTTTCACGGCCGGACCTTTATGGTAGTGGTGGACGCCTATTCCAAATGGCTGGAGGTGGCCCTGATGCCCTCCACCACTACCGAGGCCATCATCCGGGGGCTGCGAGGCCTCTTTGCGACACATGGGTGTCCTGATGTCCTTGTCTCCGACAACAGACCACAGTTCACGTCAGGCACTTTTGAGCGGTACCTTTTGGGACTGGGCATCCTCCATGCCCTAACGGCACCATTTCATCCATCCAGCAACGGGCAAGCGGAGAGAATGGTGCGCTCGGCAAAAGAGGCACTGGTGCGCCTGGACCGGGGAGACTGGCATGAGCGGGTCGCTGAATACTTGCTCGTACAACACATCACCCCTCATGCGGCCACAGGGCGGAGTCCTGCCGAACTGCTTATGGGCCGCCGCCTCAGGTCCCCGCTCGACCGGCTGCACCCAGACTTTGCCGTGGCCGAACCCGCAGGCTGTGCCAACGTGCCACAGTCATTTGTTCCAGGAAACCAGGTCTTTGCCTGGAACTTTGTGGGGGACATTCCTTGGGTGCCAGCCACAGTAGTGGGAGTCACTGGACCTCGCTCGTACCAGGTGGCACCCGAAGACGAACGCTTGTGGCGCCAGCACATAGACCAGCTTAGGCGCAGGGTTGGGGACTTGGACACTACCGTGGTGCCCCCAACTGCGCTCATGGCTCCGGAACAGAGTCTTACAGATGGTGAGGCTCCACCTACATCTCTCTCGCAAACTGCCGGCGTGGAGCCGAACTAAGCCACTTCAGAGGGTGTGCCAGACTTACCACAGACTCAGACCACTGCCGTGCCTGACATTCCGCCAACTCCACTTGCGGAGGTTCCACCCACAGCAGCGGATCCAGGGGACTTGGGTTCAACGCCACCTAGGGTCGCACCACAGCCTCAGCAAGAATTGGGTGGCCCCCCGGACTTGGCTACCAGTCCCCGGCGGTCTGGCAGAGTTTCCAAGCACCCAACTTATTTAAAGGACTATGTTGTTGGGCATGTAACACTGTTGGTCTAAGTATGTGAAATGTAACTGATATGCTTTTGTGCCTGATTGAACCATTACGTGTGGTGCTGTATATAAGGAAACCATTACAATTGTAACTAACACCTTATCTCGGTGGGGAGGGGTGTTATGTACTGAAGTTCTCACCCTGGGTCAGCAGGGGGATACTGTAGATAGTTATGCAAATGAAGGATCGAAAGTGATGTTCAGTGATTGGATAGTTTTTATGCAAATGAAGGATTGAAAGTGACATTTAGTGATTGGATAGTTTTAGAAAGTTGCTACAGTAACGTTGTACTGGAGCTCTATATAAGCAGGCTGACTGAGCCCTTCAGTCAGTTCTGTTCTGGCATCTAAGTAAACAAGAGCTGTTTGAAGAATCGCTGTGTCGTTTGATATGTTCACTCACAACAACCTCCGACCCTGCAAGCGGGGGGGGGGGGGGGGGACTGTGAGGCGATGAGAGAGAGGAGGGCAATTAAAGGGGGGCTTTAGAGGCTCAGGATTGTAGTGTTTCCCTCAGTGAACGTGTTATGCGGATGAGCCTTCAGAAAGAGAGAATGCTGGTTGATTTTTCTCCCCTCTGACTGCTGCCTCTTCCCTGAGTCTCAGGCAAATAAATCCTTTTTCCTGGGCTCTTTTGCTGATGGGGGAGGGGCTGCTCTGACCCCCCCCCCTTGACCTCCTGGGCCTCTTCTGGTCCTTCCAGGGATCCACACCCTTCAGTACATGTACGGCTGTGAGCTGAGGTCTGATGGGCGCAAAGGAGGGTATAGGCAGTTCGGCTACAATGGGAGAGACTTCATCGCCTTCGACAAGGAGACCCTCACCTGGACGGCAGCCCAGACGGAGGCCCAAGCGAGCAAGAGGAAGTGGGATCCTGACTTGGCCCAGAACCAGTACAGTAAGCACTACCTGGAGGAGGAGTGCATTGAGTGGCTGCAGAGATACCTGGAGTATGGGAAGGAGACTCTGCTGAGGACGGGTAAGAGGGGGGGCAGTGGGGTGGCGAGGGGGGCAGTGGGGCAGTTTCCCTACCAATTCCCCTCCCCCCCTTAACAGTCTTCCTTTCTGGACCAAACAGTAAACACTTTTCTTGGTGGGGGAGGCAGAAATAAGTTTGGGACTCTGGGAGGAGAAAAGGGGTCACTTCAGAGTATGATGGGGGGGAGAGATGCTTAACCCCCCCTGGAATAAGGGATGAGAAAGGACAAAGGCGGGGAGGGGGCACAGAAACAGCAGGGAAGGGGCCAGGAAAGCAAAGTGCATTTTAAATTAAGTAAAAACATAAAATTGAAATGGACAGATTTGAGACGGGATACAGAAAAACCTTTTGCCTTTACACTTGGGTAGGGGAAAGTGGGGCAGATTCATGCAGAAAAATCCACTCTCATATTTTATGTACCAAAGTGAGCCAAATAATAAAAAATTGCTTTATGCATGGCATAACTAATCAATATTATAATAGTAATCAAAAGAACCATTAAGGTTAGAAGATAATGAGAATATAATGACTTGAGTAAAAAATGGGTTTTGTATCATTCTGCCCCAACTACAGGGCACTTTGATACAAAGCATAAATTGTGTGAGAATGGTAATTATTTACAAAATTTTAATAAAAAAACCATTTTTATTGTGAGAGATCATAATCAGCCCTACAATTTGTTACTTAAAAATCTAAATTACGTATCAAAACTAACAGTGTTTCACACATATCATAGACTTTATGGCAGGTTTTCTTAACAAAACTTAAAAACTTAAATTAATTTTTCCTCAAAAAAAAAAAACTTTGGAAAAACTTTAAAAAGTATAAGAACTCACATTAGGTAATCCAAAAATAGTGATTTAAACAAAATGCTTATAAAAAATAAGATATTTCCTTAACGTTTAGCTTCTATTGCACATTATATCCACGGAAGTAACCAAAAAAAAAGGTATAAAGTACTGATGTTTCTCGCCCTTTGAGAAATTTGGTTTTGGCAACTGCAAAACAGCATCCTTGAAATCAACGCTTGCCCTTTCTTCTAAAATGGGGAAGACAAACATGCAAGATCGTGGATATTTCCTGAGAAATGACACTTGATAATTGGTCATATTATATTTAGAAATGACTTTGGCCACATAGTCAACAACAGTTTTTTTCTTTTCAAATTTCATGTGTAGGAAATCAGTTTAGAGATTTCATGCAAACTTGTATATTGGGGCACTATTGTACACTAGCGGGGCCCCGTGTCTTAGTGTATCAAAGTGCCCCAACAGACATTTTCAGAAAACTAACAATTATTAATAAAACCACTGAATTTATTTAAAAATCACATGTAATCCTGATTTCTGAGTGGGATAATTTACCTTAGGTATTTTTAAATCTTAACTAAATGATGAAAAACAGCATTGGAACACTTTTACATTTCACGTAATTTTTTTAGTTGGCCATGCTAAAAACACACCTACTCTCGTCAAACACCAATGGCGAACTGGCGGGCAGCGCGGTCACAACTGTCATACTCACTGTGATGGGATGATGAGCTGCTTGTGCGTAAAATGCAAATCCCTCAGAGTTTGATCAGGTTTTCAAACCTCTGCCTGTGACGGAGCCCCTCCGGCATGGCTGCGTCAATCGCTAGCAGAATCCGAAAGTGGTTGCTTTCGGAATCGTTTCCAACATAAAAGCTCCTTAACGGAAACACGTCTTCTGGACTCTCGGCGTGACAGTTTCCGGCGAGGAGTGGGT
Source organism: Podarcis siculus (assembly GCA_034642415.1). Taxonomy (NCBI): domain Eukaryota; kingdom Metazoa; phylum Chordata; class Lepidosauria; order Squamata; family Lacertidae; genus Podarcis; species Podarcis siculus. The sequence continues at coordinate 14,105 of JAXCMG010009213.1, read as the reverse complement.
GTCCCTATAGGAGGTCCTGAGACCTCCCCACTGTTTTCGCTGGAAGCGTCTCTGAGCCATCCCTCCGCCTCACTATCCCTTGGAGTTCCCGATCTCCCCCTACTGGTTCCCTCTTCAGCCGCAACGTCTCTCTCAGCCTCAGTGAGCCTTTGCACCTCCTGTCCCTCCGATGGCAGTTCCCTGACACTCACACTTGTATAGACATGTTTTAGTGTCTCAATATTGAAATATTGTTGGTGTATCAATGAGCCCCGTCTCCCCCTACATACCTGTGGGGAAAGCCTTTAAAACTAAATTAATTAACCTTTTTTAAAATAGAAAATGTGTGGGGAGCCCATGAAATATGGATGCAGCCCCCACACTAATTCTGTAGGTTAGCCACTTGTGGCCTAGAAGCAGAAAACCTGCACATAGTGAGAGAGTATGGGAATTCCCTCTTCTACCTTCTTATCTTTTTTATTTGTGAGGTATATGACTTTTTTCCATGGGGAACATTCAGAAGTGGCATCTTCCTCAACCCCATGCCTTGAAATGGTACAGTCTACTCTTCCGCCTTCAGGAATCTGGCTCAGGGGCCAATCAAATGATCAAGCGTTTTGACTGGCTTTCTTCCTGTCTCTCTCTGTTAGCTTTCCTGATATTAACATAAATTTAAAATGAAATAATTCTAGCACCCTCCCTTTTTGAGGAATGACACATACGTATTAGCCGTGCTTAGAGAGATCTGAGCAAATTCATCTATGGGGGCCTGGTGATAATTCACCCCAGAGACACTGAGCATATTTGTTGAGGTTGAGGATTTCACCTCAAAAGCCACAATAAAGTGTTTTCAAGGGTGACAACGTGCAAAGGAGGCTGGGAATCATCCTCTTTGGGATGGAGGTTCTGCTGAGGAAAAGTGTGGGGTGGGGAGGTCTTGTTTGGGGTTTCTGTGGGGAAAGGGCTTGACCTTCCTTCCTTCCTGCTCCCCCCCTAGACCGAATAACCAGTCCAGGCACTGCAAAGCGGGTAGGATCCTGGAACAGCCCCTTCAGACAACAGCTACCCAGTTTTTGAACAAGGGTTACATTCTGTGAATTGTGCCTAAAGCCAAAATTGTGTATAGTCAAAACACATTGGATTCAAGGGTGATTGGGTTGCCAAAGTCCTTCTCCAGACGCCTGCCTCCTCTTTTTGATTTTTAGAATATTTTTGGCAAGTGCATAAAGCTGTATGTGCACAAGTTAAATGTGCGTAAGTTGCTGGATTACTGGGCCTCCTGGTCTGCCCTTTCCACTCCAGGGGAGGCTGCCGTGGAGAAGGGAGATGGGCCCTTTCCAACCTCGAGGGACCCTTTCAGGGCAGGCGGGAGAACTAGAAAGCAGCTCTGTCTTTCCCAGGGCTCTTGGCTTTGTTCACTAACTATGGAGCTGAAAAGTCCCGGAGAACAGAGAGCAGTGAGTCCAGGATTTCTTCCCCCTCAAGAGAGGAACAGGATCAGCCTGAGATGCCCTCAGTTCATGACTTGAAACTTCAAAGGATCTGAATGAATCCCACCATTGGGGACCGGGTGAAATTTGCCCTTCAGCCTAGGGGCAGCTCCCTGGGACAATCTTGGAATCACAAGTTGTCATTGTTGAGTAGTGTTAGAGCTTTGCAAGATGACAATTTAATTTTTACCCAGTCCTCACTCCCAAAGGAGTCTGCTTTGGCAAACAAAGGATAAAACATCTAAAAACAATTCCACCATAGACACTGACTGGGGAAGATGCCAAGGGAGGTTGAGGAATCCTATTGATTCACAGTTATTTCAATTTCTGGAGATGTGAGATTCTGACTAGGTTGCCCCTTGGGTCCCTGCTCCTCTGCTCTTAAAAAATGCAGGATTCATTGAGGCTCCCGTTGTGGATGTCTCTCTGTTAACCCCAATGTGGCCCTTTTTGCAGAGGCTCCGGTGGTGAAGGTGACCAGGAAGGCAGACTATGACGGCCTGGAGACCCTCGTTTGCCAAGTCCATGGCTTCTACCCCAAGGAGATTGATGCCAACTGGGTGAAGGATGGGGAGGTCTGGCAGGAGGGCACCCTCCGAGGATTGGTCGCCCCCAACTCAGACGGAACCTACTATCTCTTGCTCAGTGTCCAGATTGACCCCGAGGAGAGGGAGCGCTTCCGGTGCCGCGTGGAGCATGACAGCCTGGGGAAGCCTCTGGACGTGGCCTGGGAGAAGGAGCCTGGTGAGAGACAGACAGACAGACAGACAGGAGGGGAAGGGGTGGGCTCTGGGAGGGGGGTTTCCACCCAGCTCCTCCCTTCAGCAGCAGCACAGCTCAGATGGGGAACCCCAGTTGGATCCTGTCTACGTCTCTGGAGGGAAGCAGCTGAATCGGAATCTGTAGATTTCAGCAGAGATGCAGCCTTTTCTGGCAAGTGTCTCATAGGCCTTGAACTCAAATTGGATGTCGTAGGTAAAAACTAGCTGTCACCTTTTTGCCTTTAAGCCCAAGCAGCTGTGATGTCACAGAATGTGGGCACATATTTTACTTCTTCAAAATCAAACTTACAATCACTACTACTGAAAAAGGGGCAATGAACTTAAAAGAGGGAGTCCCAGACTGACTGTACTTCACAGTGAAAAAGATTCTCACTCGCTCTTCCTCTCAAGCGCGCCCAGCTACAAAAACTGATATTCATCTCTACTCAGCCCAAACACCCGCACACCGCTGGGAAGAGCAAGAAGGGTTTTTTAATAACAAAGCTCATCCCACAGACACACCGGCATGAAAGCTGCGCCTGCAGGAAGCCAAGCAGAATGTCTAACAGCCAAACTCTCTCTTCCCCCGCAGGAGCCCATGCATGCACACACATCCCCACCAACACACCCGCCTCTCCTTCTCACAGGCAGGCTAGTGAGGATTATGGAAGCCGCCCTTGAGCCAAAGACTCACACAGGCAGGGCAGAGGGGACCAGGGCTCACTCACTAGCGCTACGGACTTCAGAGATTCTACACAAACAAAAAAACCTGGACATTTTGCCTCATTTAAAAAATTTGTCTGGACAGACATTTTAAGTCTGAAAAAGAGGACATGTCTAGGAAAAACAAGATGTATGGCAACCCTACACAAGATGCTTCTTCCTAAGGGTTTGTGTCTTCCCTGAAGGCCTGTAATGCTGGGCTCTGGGGGGTCTCAGAGGTGAGTGAATCCCTTCCTCTCAGGGTCAGGACAGAGAAGGCTGAAGCACCTGAGCAGGAGGAGACCTGCTTTTAAGTCTGGAGTCTGTGATGAAACAGATGTGCCTGTCAACTGTCTTCCTTAAATAAATTGGTTATTTTAAAGACCTCTAATGCTTTACTCTGGTGGAAAAAAACTCCCTACAGAGAGGACCTTGGCCTGTCAGGAGAGAGAGAGAGGGCCTGCTTTGCACATGTAAAATCCTCCCGGGCTCATAGCTCAGCACCTCCACTCAAATCTCCTGCTTGAGGACTTGGGGAGCTGCTGCCGCCAGTCTGAATAAAAATGTCTCTTGTCTCCTTTCAGTCAACCTGGGGCTCATTCTGGGAGCCATTTTGGGTGTCATGGCTGCTATCCTGCTGGTCTCTGGGATCATCATCTTCATCCGCAGTAAGTAAACCCTGGATGCGTTTGCTGCCTCTCCTGTGTCCTTCTGTTTTGGCCTCCAACTGGGAATGTGCTGGTGGGGCTTCCTGGAAACTGCTCCTTGTATCCCTACAGAGACCCCTCCCCACAAAACACCCTTTGAACATGAACCAAAAGTCCTGTTGGTCATTGCTTTGCGCTCACTCTGTGCTCAGGAAGTTCACTTCCCACTTGATGTTTTATAATCCTTCTTAAGCCTTCAGTCCTGTGCACACTTAGCAGGGAGCCTTCTTTACACATCTTTAGGCCCCAGGCGAAAATGTTTCTCTCGAACCAGGCCTTGGGCCTTTTAAATGTGAGTTACTGGTTTGTTTTTGTTTTATTGTGTATTCTGTGCTCTCATTTTGTATTTTTATTTGGAGAATCACCAAATAATAATCCGAAAATGAATGAAGGGACTGGATAATGTTCCCTTCCAGCCTCTTGGAATTTGTCCACAGCCTGGTTTCCCATGTTGATTTTTTAATTTAATTTCCTCATTTTTTTCTGCTTCTTTGTAAAATGAGTTCCTTGAAATGCTCCCCTTCTGGGCTCCCCTTCCTTGGAAATGTTTGGAAGAGACAGGAGAAGCATCTGCTGGGAAGGTTTCAGCATCTGAGAGCCAGACTGTCGAAATGTAATTGTGTGGCCTCTGGAGGTCCCTTCCAGCTCTGACCTTCTGCTTTTGTCTTTACAGGGAAACAGAGTGAGAAATCAGCCTACAAAGCAGCCTCAAGTGAGTGACTCCTCCCTTCTCTGTCTGACATATTTCCCCCCAATATGGAGCAGGAACAGGTTACAAACAGATGAAATTAAACCTGGTGGTGGTCTAGTCCTTAAGCCCAAGACCCTGATGGAAAGCTTAAGCCTGTCTGCTCAGCCTGTCTGTGGACAGCAAGGGGTCCCTCAGGGCCAGGAAAAGGCTGCAGAGAGACTGTCGGCTGAGGGAGGGGCTCCAAGAAGGAGCAGGAGGAAGAGCCGAGGGTGCGGGGAGAGAGGGGTCTCTGGTGGTTTAATTTACTGGGACCTGAAGCTAAAGAATTGGTTGGATGGCTCTGATACGGAAGGAACAGGGGGGGGGGGTACCCATCCTTCCCCACCGCTCCCTGAAGGGGTTCGAGGCCGGCTGGGCACTGCAGGGGCCCCCGCACCATTGCATAGGCACCACACTGTACCCCTGCCTTGTAAATAAAAGGCTCTCTTTCCTGTCTTCACGCGGGCGGAATAAGCCCCATCTTTCCTATGCCTTTCTCTCACCCTATTCCTAACGTGAGTGTATCCATTCTTGCCACAATGTGTCCATTTTGTTTCCGCTTTGATCACCAATACGGAATAGGTCAGAAAGCATAGAAAACCTTTGGAAATTGATATAAAATCAACCATAACTCCGATTTCCTAGCTCTTGGTGTCATTCAACTCAGCTCCCTTTGGACTCCATGATGGCACCCCGACCTCCATAATCCCTGAAGCGGCAGGGCACGTACACAGGAACTTCCTAATCCTGTCAGATCGTCCTGCCTAACCCTTCCTTCGGGCAATACCAGGTGGCAGACGATGCATATCACTGTCCCATTGTCCTGCCACCACCGGTACTCAAGAAATGTTTATTTATGTATATCCCTCACTCTGCACATTCCCCCTCCCTTGTCTTAAATGTTAATCAGTGTAACCCCACCTCTCTGTAAACATATTCATGACGTGTGTAAAATATTCATGATGCAACCCGTGAAACCCAACCTTCTCATTATGTATTCATGACGTTTTCATGCACTGTATTCTGGGACTTGGAAGGAACTTTTAATAGTTTATGTCGCCCCATTCTCGGGGTTCAATCTCGCCTTGAACCTGTTGCGCAATAAACTTGGATCTTCTGCAGTTTGCTCCTGTCCGGCTGAGCTCATTTTCTTCCGCAGGGACCCGCGGACTTATCTAGTCCGACGAGCTGGGTGGCATAATAGCCCTGCACCCAGATTTTTCCGTAACAGATGGCGCCCAACGTGGGGCTTGCGGTTCTCCCGAGCTGCTGACTGGGGGCCCCGAAATCTTCAGCCGGCTCCGGGCCATTTTGCCTGGGAAGATCCTTTTGGACCCCCAGCCATCTCCCGGGCGGTAATCGAAAGCCCTAGGAGTTCAGCCGGGGAGCAAAGAGGGATCCGGCCGGCTTATTCATCGATCCCGGGATCATCATAGAAGACGCGTGAGTATAAGGAAAAGGAAAAAATCCAGTGCACTGGTGGGAAGGGGGTGGAAGTCTCCTGGCAACTGAATTCTCTGCCCTCCTCTCTATCGCTCCTTCTCGCCTGTCTCTTGGTCCAAGTGGTGAGAGAGACCATGGACCGCTGCTCAACCCGAAAGGGGGGTTCTGAGCTCTATCTCTTTCTCTAACACCCTCCAGCCAGCCGCACCAATTGGGAGCCCGAAAGTAAGACGGAGAGACCCGACTTGAAAGATAGCCGACTCTCCGCAATGGGCATCCCAGTTGAAAGCAAGGGGTTGGAGCTCTTTTTCCGATCTTCCCGAGCGTCCTTCCTAGGGGGCAGGAAGTGGTCTTGCTTTCTATCCCAATCCCAGCCGCACTGGTCGGAGCCACGTAACACGTGTATCGTGCGTGAGCCCGCTTCCAAAAGCAAGGGGGATTTTCAGTTCGAAGTTCTATCCAGGGATCACCCGATCTGGCACCGCACGGCACGGGCGTCCAGTAGGGCCCCTTTTCCTGAGAAGTTTGACGATAGGTAGGAGGTTGCCAGGAGGGAATAGCTCATGAGGAATTGGGCGGGACCGGCAGAGTGGAAAAGGGACCCCAGGTAAATGGTTAAGGAAAAAGGAAGGAAGGAAATACCGGATAGCTAGAGCTCTTTAAAACCTCCCTAGGAAGTTGCCAAGCAACTAGAGGCCCCTTCTCTTTCTTTACTATATATCCCTGCACTACAAGTTACCCAAATCCTAATCAACCCTTCTCGTTCCCTCTTAGGATAAAACAAACAAACAAACAAACAAACAAAAAGCAACAACAGCAAAGCATGCATATATAAAGGGGTACCCCGTCAACCAAGCGTTGTGAGCCCTGCCAGTTTGATTAACTGGTGGTGTGTTTCAAGAGGCAAGGAGGCTCTTAAAACCATGTGGGACCTTCCTACTAATTTCACTTAATGAAGCTAAAGGAAGCAGCCCAACTCCTTGCAATAACCAACTAAAGGATGAGAGTATATATGTTTACATGTTGTCTGTTATGTGTGTTGTGTGTTAATACATATATGAGAATATGTGTGTTTACATGTTGTCTGTTATGTGTGTTGTCTGTTCCTTCTGTCTCCGACAGACTGCCTTTCTTAAGCGCGCATAGTTTAAACTGCAAGCTTGCTTCAAAATTTTAAATTTAAGGAAGCTATGCTGGACCTTATCAGTCCTAAATAAGACAAAATGAGAATGAAGGGTGCAAATGTTTACCCCACCTCTTGCTTTGCCGCAACTTTTCAGATCGTGAGTCTACAGTCTATTTTGGAATGTGAATGTTTCTAATGTGAATAAGAAGTTTCTGCTGCAAAAGCGTAGATGAGCACAACTGCTCTCTCAAGCTAAAATGCAGTGTATTTATTTCATGAAGCACATGCCTATGAAAGGATGGTCTTCCTTCTAAGAAAATATCTGAGTCCAGTTTTAACTTTGATTTGGTTGGACAGAAGAGTTATTGTAAGACTCCTGATATCAGGCCTCTTTTCTTAGAAAATGCCCCCCCCTTGTTTCATTCTGTCTCTTTCAGGGTTTTTTCCCCCTCTTCTTCTGTGCCAGGTAAATTTACTTCCGAGTAAGCTTCCTTTAAAGGAAACTGCAAAAGGGGGGGCATAGATTAGCCTTACTATTCCTCTGCAAATTCAGAAAAAATTGTCACTTTTGTATTCCCTTTAAATCAAATCTATGGCTGTTTTAACTATGCTTTATAAGAGATCCTCTCCCTATCTTAAGAAAATGTTCACTTCAATCTTTCTTTAAAGATCATTTGTCTAGGAACTTGCACTCTAAGGAACTTGCACGTCTAAGGAAGTAAACTCAAACTAATCTCAAGATCTGCTAAAGGGTTCTGTATAAAGTTGGGAATTTTTTATTTTCCTCTTCCTTAGTACATGATAGGAGCACTGATTGTGCTCTCTTCCCCAGTAGTGCCTGTGTACATAAGTATGTGTGTGTAGTACAAATCTTGCTGTGAAATCTTGCTGTGAACCCTTTATTTTGGAGGGTTGGACTAGATGACCCCAGGGTCCCTTTCAACTCTCCCAATTTGTGGCTGTGTGGAAGGACATGTGTCCGCAAGCATTGCAGGGTAATTCTTAAATTCTGGTGTGGTGATGGAGTTGAAATTCAGCCTAGCTTTGCTCTTTAGTTTTAAAAAGGTGAGAGGTGAAGCTGTGATGTTTTGAAGCACAACTGGTAGTACCAAGCATTTGAGTGATTACAGTGTTTATCATTTTGTTTATCATTTTGTCTACTATTTGAAAATCAGACAAATACATATGGGCCTTGACCAATCCTGTAAATAAAGGGGCAGGAAAATTTTGTCTGCAAATGGTAAGGCCGAAAAAACTTAGAATGTTAAAAAAATAAAAATTAAAAAATTAAAAATCCTATGAATTCTGACTCTCTGGCCATTTTTCCCCCCATATATAAGGGCGCGGCATTGTTCCACGAATGGCCAGAGGGATATTAGCCCTTTCCTGTACATAAAGGAAGCAATCGCTTTGCTTGGGCTGAAATTGCTAGCTTTTGTTGGTGAATACTTCAATTGCTGAGTTTCTCTCTTTTGTTTTAAATCTAACCCTCTTTTAAAATCTACTCCTTACCCTTCCCTTATTCAAATTCTAATTTTGCCAAAAGATGCAACATTTCAATAGTATAAAAGGTTTGCTGAGACATGAACTCCACACATGCACAGAGACTAGATCAGCAAAAAAAAAAAAAAAGGATAGGAAAAAAAAAGAGAGAGAGAGGGAGGAAGGAGGGGGAACTGGGGGGGGGGGAGGAGGTTTATGTAAAACTTGGAACCATTGAGAGAAATCACCCTTAATGTGTCCCAAGTTTGAAATCTTAACATGCCAAATTCTTTTCACAGGTAAATATCAAAGAATTCCACCCCTCAATGGGATTTAAATCACAGACTTTGTTTGTGTGCATTTTAGGAACAGCATTGCCTGACAGGCTTCTCACATGAAATAATTTTCCCTTTTAACAGGATATGTGAACCCCGATAACAAAGTGTTTGTCCCTTTTTTTTTCCCTCCCACAGCGACTTTCTTTCTATTCCGTGAAACAAGCCTGAATCTCTTTGTGGCTTTGACACTTTTAAAATTACAAATAATCTGTTTTCCATTTATTTAATCCGTTTTCCATGATGTCTATGAAGTTAATCGAAGCATAACCAAACATTGTTTGTGGAATGGTATTTGTTTACCTTTTGCCTGAGCATTCCTTATTAATTCTGTCATTTTGGCTAGTTCAAGGTACTTGCACAACTTTAAATTGCCATTAATTCATTTTCCAGTATTTTGCTATTAACATTCTAGCCGATGTTGTCACATCAAGAAACACTCTTTTATTTTCATTGTTACTTCAGATTTCTTAAAATTCTGTGTCTTAGCATTTATTTATTTTGGTTCCTCATAGGTCAATGTGTGTGTGTGTGTGTGTGTGTGTGTGTGTTTTATTATTATTTTAACTGTGTCTTTTAAGTCCACCCTGCCCTTACAGGATATCACTTCTACAAGTGTGTTATTACAGATCCAATGAAAAGCTTCGCCACCACAACAGAAGACACCAAAGACTGCCGGGGGAGTGGGGCTGACAAAGAGGGGAGGAGTTGAATTGCAAGGACATTTTTTTTTTGACTTTTATATTCAACTGATATTTAATTAGTTTGTTGTGTATTATGTGTTATTATGTAGGAATGTTGAAGTGTGTCTGATTATGTGTTATCTCCACAAAAGAAAAATTTCTGTGTAATGTAACATACATAACTATGAACAGCAGAAGGATATGGCTTACACCCCAAGTCTTCATGGAGGACTCCCATATATTACAATGCTTTCCAATAGAGCAGACTATACTTAGATCAAGTCAACTGATGATCATATTTCCTTGTCCCACCTGGCACTCTGAAGAGTGCCAACCTTCCCTACCCATTTATTTATGCATTCAATGTTTTTCTATATATGAAGTTCCCAGATTTTACTATTTCTTTCTTTCTGTTCCAGAAAACTATTTCAAATCTTTTCTATGATTTCCCTGCATCTCTTGCAGATTCAGTACTGTCTTCAAGTAGCAATTGTTCTGCATTTATTTACTTATTAATCTTGGTTTTCATCTACAGCTGCGAAATTAATCTATCAGATAGATTTGAAGCAACGCTCCTTATTATTATTTGAGATGTTTTGATTAGGATGCCAGATGAAATTGGGTGTAGATCATGTCCCAAATTTTATTTATTTATTTGAGGACACGACTACCATACATAATATTATTATTGGTAACAAGAAAATTGTATATGCCTTGATGTAGCAAGAATGGTCCCTTATAGAGTTAAATTGACTCATTTGGACAAATGCCCCCTTAGGAATGGCTTTGGTTTTAACATATTGGTTTTGAAAAGTTGAGAACCATGGGGCAAGATAAATTCAAATTGGACTCTACCGGAATTGGGCACGTGTATCCAGGCTGCAACTAGCTTTTGGTCCTTTAAGAGCAAGTGGACAACTTTCCATGAGTGTGAGACCAGAGCCTGCAATAATGAAAACCCCATAGAAAGACCAAGGCGAAGACATATCTCTCATGATGTGTCCAAGCCTGGTCAGCTATGGTGGTTGCCAGGCGACATGGTTAAATGAAAGCCCTGAGGGGATTCAGCAGGATGTGTTACTGTACCACTATGCCGGTGTGAGACCACAGAAGAGCTAGCTTGGCACCTGAAAAAACAAAAACGGTGGGGCTAAAAAAGCAAACTGCATTTTTTCCCAGTCAGTAGTGGACCTTCCTGCTAAATGTAAAGCATACACCACTATTGAAAGTGTTTGAAAGAGCTAGGGTGCCACAAGTAATTTTATTCGTCCGTGTTGTTCCCTCTTTTGCTGCCCACTATTCCCACTCACAGGGCACCCCTACATTCACCGGGATTTAGGGTGCGGAGAAAAGATTTGCAAGTTCTTGCAGAACTTTAATGCAAATCTATCTCCGAATGGGGGACTGATACGTAAGGAACAGGGGGGGGGTACCCATCCTTCCCCACCGCTCCCTGAAGGGGTTCGAGGCCGGCTGGGCACTGCAGGGCCCCCCGCACCATTGCATAGGCACCACACTGTACCACTGCCTTGTAAATAAAAGGCTCTCTTTCCTGTCTTCACGCGGGCGGAATAAGCCCCATCTTTCCTATGCCTTTCTCTCACCCTATTCCTAACGTGAGTGTATCCATTCTTGCCACAATGTGTCCATTTTGTTTCCGCTTTGATCACCAATACGGAATAGGTCAGAAAGCATAGAAAACCTTTGGAAATTGATATAAAATCAACCATAACTCCGATTTCCTAGCTCTTGGTGTCATTCAACTCAGCTCCCTTTGGACTCCATGATGGCACCCCGACCTCCATAATCCCTGAAGCGGCAGGGCACGTACACAGGAACTTCCTAATCCTGTCAGATCATCCTGCCTAACCCTTCCTCCGGGCAATACCAGGTGGCAGACGATGCATATCACTGTCCCATTGTCCTGCCACCACCGGTACTCAAGAAATGTTTATTTATGTATATCCCTCACTCTGCACATTCCCCCTCCCTTGTCTTAAATGTTAATCAGTGTAACCCCACCTCTCTGTAAACATATTCATGACGTGTGTAAAATATTCATGATGCAACCCGTGAAACCCAACCTTCTCATTATGTATTCATGACGTTTTCATGCACTGTATTCTGGGACTTGGAAGGAACTTTTAAAAGTTTATGTCGCCCCATTCTCGGGGTTCAATCTCGCCTTGAACCTGTTGCGCAATAAACTTGGATCTTCTGCTGCTTGCTCCTGTCTCCGGCTGAGCTCATTTTCCTCCGCAGGGACCCACGGACTTAGTCCGATGAGCTGGGTGGCAGAGCAGCCTCGCACCCAGATTTTGCCGTAACACTGCAAAACCTTTGTTTGAGGTGGTGGAGAGGCAGTCTGCAGTGTCAGCAAGCTCCGACTCTCACTTTGTCCGGAACAAAGTCCAGCAGAGGTTTTGGCCCAGATCCCACAAGCAGGAACACCCCTGTCTGAATCACAAGCCAAGCGTGAGACAGGCAGAAGCCGGTGCCTTTTCCGTGGCACCAGGTGAGAGAAACCAAAAGCCCACAACTAGGGGGACATCTCTCCTTATGGGGCCTCTGGAGGCCTTTTGGGTGGTGTCGTGAGCTAAGGAAGGAGTTAGCCAGGGTTGCCCTACATCCAGCTGGGGCTGCACTCTTTTCTTCTTCAAGACACGGCCACCCTAAGTTAGTATGTGGGCCACCCTGAATAGTCCCTGCCTCCTCCTAAATCAGATTTATCCATCCAGCCTGGTGCTGAGTCCTCTGTTCAATACCCTTGCCACCCCCTCCACAGGCCCAGACAGAGGGGGAGCCATATGGGCCACTTGACCCGGGCCTCCGATTCCAAAGGGGGCCCATTCAGCATATTCATAATTGTGAACGCGGAGGTGCAAAGGTGGCGGTGGGCGCATTCCCTGGGACCATGGCTGGCAGTGCGAGAGAAAAGCTTAATTCTCCGTCACCGAAAGAAATTGCCGAACAAATACTAAACTTGAATTTGGAAAACGTTTTTCCAAATCTTCTAATTGCATCATGCATTTTCTTATCATTACCAGCTACAGTGGCCTCCAATGAGAGAAGTTTCAATATATTAAAACAAATTACCGTATTTTTCGCTCTATAACACGCACCTGACCATAACACGCACATCGTTTTTAGAGGAGGAAAACAAGGGAAAAAACATTCTGAATGAAACAGTGGATGTATCATTTTTGTGCTTCATGCTGTGGCCACAGACATGTGATCTGATGGTGAATTTGGGGTGACCCAATGCAAAAATCCTGAGAATTCCTGTGGATCCATGCTTTGTAACCACGTTTTTGCACCATTGCAGCCCCAGGCAACAGTGGGTGCGTGATTTTTT
>JAXCMG010009210.1:0-16341 GCA_034642415.1 Podarcis siculus | reverse complement strand
AAGATCCACAGAATGAGAAGAAAAACTCGCTTCTCCTTACCCAGTGGTCTCCCTCTGGTGTCCAACGGAGACCTCTGTGTCTCAGAGGAATCTGGGTCCATTTCTGCAAACGGATCCTTTCCCTGAAAGAGCAACAAGGAACAAAACAGAGAATACGGAGAAGCATTAGAAAAGGAATGACCAACACTTTAGGGGAGCAGATCTCATCCCTTGCTTCCCAAAAGACAGTGAGCCATTAGAAGAGCAGTTTGGGAAATTATCTCTCATTATATCTCTAATTATAGTTCCTGCAGTTTAATAATAATAATAATAATAATAATAATACAAAATTCAAAATTTTATTTATATCCCGCCCTCCCCAGCCGCAGCTGGGCTCAGGGCGGCTAACAACAATAAAACAGTACAAAAGTACAGCCCAAACAACACTCTAAAATCATTCATTATAAAATTAATTCAAATCAAGCCACTGGCAACCATTGGGCCAGAGGTCCGCGAAGATTGCCGAGGGAGGGAGTCAGGCTGTGCCCTGGCCGAAGGCCTGGTGGAACAGCTCTGTCTTGCAGGCCCTGCGGAAAGATGTCAAGTCCCGCAGGGCCCTGGTCTCTTGTGACAGAGTGTTCTACCAGATCGGAGCCACAGCCGAAAAAGCCCTGGCTCTAGTTGAGGCCAGCCTAACTTCTCTGTGGCCTGGGACCTCCAAGATGTTTTTATTTGAAGACCGTAAGTTTCTCTGTGGGGCATACCAGGAGAGGCGGTCCCGTAGGTACGAGGGTCCTAGGCCGTATAGGGCTTTAAAGGTTAAAACCAGCACCCTATTTAGTATATGTGCTGCCGAAGCGAGCACTAAAACCAGCACCTTAAACCTGATCCTGTACTCCACCGGGAGCCAGTGCAGCTGGTATAGCACCGGATGGATATGATCTCGCAGCGAAGACCCCATAAGGAGTCTCGCCGCGGCATTCTGCACCCGCTGGAGTTTCTGGGTCAGTCTCAAGGGCAGCCCCACGTAGAGCGAGTTACAATAATCCAGTCTGGAGGTGACCGTCGTGTGGATCACAGTGGCTAGGTCAGGGCGAGAGAGATAAGGGGCCAACTGCTTAGCTTGCCGGAGATGGAAAAATGCCGCCTTTGTTATAGCTGCAATCTGCGCCTCCATGGAAAGGGAGGTGTCAAAGATTACACCCAAACTCTTAACGGACGGTGCTGGCACTAATTGCGCCCCCGCAAGAGAAGGGAGTTGCCCCCCCAATCCCATATCGCTCCGTCCCAGCCAGAGGACCTCTGTCTTCGAAGGATTTAGCTTCAACCGGCTCCCACGTAACCATCCAGCCACAGCTTCCAAACATCTGGTCAGTGTGTCTGGGGCCGAGTCAGGATGGCCATCCATCAACAGATAGAGTTGGGTGTCATCGGCATTCTGATGGCAACCCAGCCAAAACTCCGGACAAGCTGGGCAAGGGGGCGCATAAAGATGTTGAAAAGCATCGGGGAGAGTATCGCACCCTGAGGTACTCCACACACCAAGGAGTGGCGCGATGACAATTCCCCCCCAAGCTCCACCCTCTGTCCCCGACCAGAGAGAAACGAGCGCAGCCATTGAAGGACTGTGCCCTGGATCCCCACGTCGGCAAGGCGGTGGTCCAGGAGTTCGTGATCAACCATGTCGAAAGCTGCTGACAGATCTAGAAGAATCAGCAGCCCCGACCCGCCTCGATCCAGCTGTCTACGAAGATCATCTGTTAGGGCAACCAGAGCCGTCTTGGTCCCATGACCAGCGCGGAAGCCGGACTGGAATGGATCCAGAGCCGATGTTTCATCCAGAAACCTACCAAGCTGTTCAGCAACCACGCTCTCAATCACCTTACCCAGGAACGGAAGATTCGAAACCGGGCGGTAAGTGGATAGATCTAAAGGATCTAATGATGTTTTCTTTAAGAGCGGGCGCACCACTGCCTCCTTCAGTTCCCCTGGGAATATCCCTGTGCCATGGGACAAATTGATGATATCCCCCAGGGGGCCCCGCACCTCGTCTGGACACACTCTAATCAGCCATGACGGGCACGGGTCAAGAGGACTGGTGGTGGGCTTTCCAGCTCGGAGGAGTCTGTCCACATCGGCTGGGGATATCCGGTCAAAGTGGTCCAATACTGGACCCGAGGACAGTCGAGGGGCCTCCAGTTCCTTTATTGTATCCAAATTGGCAGGGAGGTCATGGCAGAGCAACAAGACCTTCTCTGCAAAAAAGCTCGCAAATGCCTCACAGCTGTGTGCCAAATTGTTACTTAAATTTGGCTGTCCCTCAAGGGACGTTAAAGACCTGATTATACTAAATAATTGCGCCGGGCGAGAGCTAGCGGATGCAATGGAGGCCGAGAAGTAAGACTTCTTAGCAGCCTTCACGTCATCTCATAGGTTTTCATAAAAGCCCTTTAAAATGTTCTTGAGGCTCCGTCACGGGCACCCCGCCATACTCGCTCTAGCCGTCTGAGGTCCCGCTTCATTTTCCGGAGCTCCTCGGTAAACCAGGGAGCCCGGTTTCTGCGGGGTCGCAGAGGGCGCTTAGGTGCGATCTCATTGAGGGCTGCCAGGAGCTGGATATTCCAGCCCTCAACAAGCTCAGTCAATGAGTCGCCAGGGGGAGCAAGGTCCTGCAAGGCTTGACAGAATCTATCAGGGTCCATCAGCCTCTGCGGGTGAGCCCAAATCGGCTCGCCACCTAAGCAGGGTGGGGGTGGAAAGTCAATCCTGGCTTTCAGAGCGTAGTGATCAGACCATGGCACCTTCATCGAAGGAGACATGATCACATCTATACCGACGCCAAAGATCAAATCCAGCATGTGGCCTGCTTGTTGCGTGGGGCCTGAAACAAACTGGGAGAGCCCTAGTGTCGCCATGGAGCCTGTGAGGAGGGAGTGGCATCAGCATGGATGTTGAAGTCCCCCAATACCAATAGGTTAGGGAATTCCAAGGCCCAGTCGGCCACCGCCTCCAATAGGCCTGACAGGGGGTGCTGGTGCTGGTGCGCTAGGTGGCCGGTACCCCAGCCAGACAGCCAAGCTCACCTCGGAGCCCCACACTAGGCCAGCACATTCAATGCCGGGGATCAATGGCGATGGTAGAGCCCTGAAAGGACAATCTTTCCGGATTAATAATGCCACCCCTCCCCCCCGGCCCACAGTCCGTGACTGGTGGAGAACGGAGAAACCCGGGGGCGCCATCTCTCGTAAGGCAACAGTTTCCCCTTCGCGCACCCAGGTCTCTGTCACACAAGCCAGGTCGACCCCCTGCGAGGTAAAGAAATCTCGCAGGGTGGCGGTTTTGTTGTCTATAGACCTGGCATTGCACAGCACCAGTGACGGAGGTGAGTAATCCTTGCTCACCCTACCCTCGTCCCTCGGGATGGGGCACAGATTGGAAGGGGTACGAGCATATCCATATCTCGATCCCCTTTGCCTATTACATCTGCCCCCACCGCCATACCTCCCTCGCCCCTCCACGGTAGCAATCGGTAGTTTCTCTGACATGCATTGCCCTTAATAAATTCCAGCACTCAAACGCTGTGCTGGCATTTGCTACATGCAATAACTGAGAGTTGCTCAAGCACAGCATAATTTGGGCACGGGCCCTTTCATCCAGCCGTTTTTTCTCAGCAGAGTCCCGTCTCAAAACCTCAGTTTCAACACAGTCCCATAGTCCATCTCTCCTTAACAACTGCTGCATTTTCATTGACCAACTCAGCCAGTTGCTTTCTGAGAGAAGTTCAAAAGGGATCCCTCCCCCAATATTTACAACTTGGGAAGACTGGAAATCTGCCATCTCTGCTGGTGTTTGCTGAGCCCCTTCTGTGGGGCCTCCAGCAAGCTCTCCTGACTCTCTCTTTAGAGTCCAACTGGATGGTCCTGGCTGGCACTCACCGGCTTCTAGCTGCTGCCTCTGTTGACCCTCAGGTCCAGCCTGGCTCTGCAACTGGTGTAGCCGCTCTGTGAGTCGCCTACTGTGGTCCTCTAGCAGTTCAAACTATTCCAGTAGCCGACACTGAATGCTTTCCTGATTCTCAGATCCTAGCTGCTCCAGCGTCGCTGCAGTTACAGCTTGCCACCAACTGCTCCAACCCACAGCCACTGGCTTCATACACCACCAGGACTCACCAGCTCCCTGCTCAGATGCTGTCAGTCGTTTTGCACTCTGCACATGCTCAGAAACACTGGGCCCATAACCTGTCAGTGTTTGTAAAAAGTGGAAAAAAGGAGGAAAGGGTTCTTTTAAATGTAACAAAGTGTTTGAGGTCATAATGCCGCCACCGGGTGGCAGAGTGGTGTCAGGCAAGTGGGTTTATAAAAGGAAAACCCTTGCAACTGGGGAACCACGTTTTCGAGCCAGATTAGTAGCCAGAGGGTTCACTCAGATTAAAGGGGAGAGTTATGATGAAGTGTTTTCTCCCACTGTAAAGAGTGAAACTTTTCGTTTAATGCTTTCCATTGCTGCTGTAAGACAACTAGCAGTGCACCATTTTGATGTTGATGCTGCATATCTGCATGCAAATTTAGACCATGAAGTGTTAATGAGACAACCCCCTGGGTTTGAAGAGGAGAATGGTGCAGTCTGGCGTTTGAGAAAGGCTGTTTACGGTCTCAAACAAAGTGGAAGGTGTTGGAACCAGTGTTTAAATGAAGCCCTTGTAAAACTTGGTTTTAAAAGGAGAGTGGCTGATCTATGCCTGTACACCAAGGGGACAGGCAACAAATATCTAATGCTCTTAGTCTTTGTTGATTATTTGCTTGTAGCAGGGAGTTCCACAGATGAGATCCAGAAGCTCACAAGTCAACTGGAAAAGAGGTTTAAGCCTTGGGGCCTGTAAGCAATTACTTGGGAGTAGAAGTAAGGCAGGAAGCTGATGGAAGCTTCCTATTGAGCCAGAAAGAGAAAATTCTTCATTTAATAGAGCAGTTTGGCACTGAAAACTGCAAGCCAGTTCAGACTTCCATGACACCAGATTTCCCAAAGACAGTGTGTGATGATGAATTTGATCAGCCTGAGTTGTATCACTCAAAAATAGGATCACTGTTGTATTTAAGCCAGTGGTCAAGGCCAGACATTGCGTGTGCTGCAAATGTTCTGAGTCAACGTGTATCTAAAGCCAGTACTGCCAATTGGTGTGCTTTGAAAAGGCTTATCAGATATCTAAAGGGGACATTAAATGTATGTTTGAAGATATCTAGTACACAAGACGAAAAACTAAAAGTATTTGTTGATGCGGACTGGGGAAGCTGTGTAGCTACCAGAAAATCTACGAGTGGAATGGTTATGATGTTTGCCAATTCCATAATTGGGTGGAGGTCAAAGAAACAAGGATTTGTTGCGACCTCATCCTGTGAGGCAGAATATGGGAGCCTGTCGCTAGCATGCAATGAAATCATGTGGTTTATACAGATACTAAAAGATCTAGATTGTAAAGTAGATTTGCCTATCCAAGTGTATGAAGATAGCCAATCGTGCATTGCATTAGCGGGCTCGGAAATAATGAAATCCGCATCAAAACATATTGCTATCCGTCATGCGAATGTGAGAGATTGTGTACAGAATGGGGTAATCAAACTGGAGTATTGTCAATCACAAGATAATATTGCTGATTTGTTTACCAAGCCTTTGCCAGCAACATGCCAGAATGAATTGATGACAAAACTGGGTTTATGTATATAATGTATGTCTGTATTGTTTCTGTTGGGGTTTTTCGCATTTAAGAAACAGAAGGGGTGTCACGGCTAAAATGGCCGCTGTTTCTTTAATGCGAATCAAGCTGGGTCAGCATGACTCAGCGGTCTGCACCAAGTTGGATATATAAGTGAGAAATGTTAGTTTGTTGCTGAGGCTGAGGCTGGTGTTTGGGTTGGTTGGTGCTGGTGTGTAGTTGTTCAGTCGTGTTTTGCACAAAGACTTTTAAGAATAAAACTCTGCAAGGATACAGGGTCTGGACCGCCACGGCGAGGCGGAGACCCATTAAAAACCACAGGCGGGAGAAGCCTGTGGACGTGGGATTCGGCTGGCACCTTTTGCGCCTCCCCTACTCGCGGGGAAACCCGGTTTCGGGGATCCGGAGCGACGTGGGCTGAGCGGCGCGGTGCTTCGAATCAATTGCTTTTTTCACAAAGTGAAGCCGCATTGCTGTTGCCGGAGAGCGCTGACTTTTTCCTGTGGACAATTGGACTTTAAACAACTACCCGTGAGTAGAACGGAAAATTGGATTACTAAACATCTTTAATTTGGCACCGAAGCAGGAAGGTTCCAAACAGGAAGTCCGCCTTCCGCTTTTGTAAATAGATTGAAGCAAAGACATTGCAAGTTAAAGTCTGGAAAGTCTTTTGTAAAGGATTAAACCTCCATCAGCTAAAATTACTAAACCCCCTTTGGAAGCAGGAGAAGAGGGGGAAAGTTTAGATTGTTTAAGCCTGCAGGAGAGAGAGTGAAGGAAAATAAATTACCACCATTTTGAACCTGGGAACGGGCTGCCAGGGAGCGACGTATTGGGAAAGTTCATTGACTGTGAATAAAACGTATGTTGACAGATAGTTAAACAAGAGAAGCATATTGATTCCAATGTTTCCTTTTGCACTTGAAAGGAGCAAAATATCTGAAAATCGAAATTAACTTTGTTGCTGGACCTGCTTTTAAAAAGACGGAGACAAATAGAAACTGTTTCCCCTAGAGGGAGCTCTTGAAACTGTTGCAGGAGTGGAGCTGGGGAATTCTCCAGCTGTAGAGATTAAAGACCGTGAGAATTAGACTGACCTTGGACAAGAATGTGGACAGAAGAAGCCTTAGTGATTGCTTTTTGCAAAACAAGTGCTTCATTGGAACAGCTTCATGAGAAGACGGATGGGATAACTACTAGCATTGGCAATTTTGGACCAAAAAGGATTGATTTGGGACAAAAAGTGAATACTTATAAAGAAACTACTCAGGAGCCGACCCAGGAATCTGCTTTGACATGGCAAGCTGTGGAGAAGACAAAGGAGGTTGTTGTTGAACCTCAAGTAATACAAGTGGAGAAAGCCTCGGTCTTGTATGAGCATAAGCTGTTGCTTTTGAAGACCGAATCTGGAGAAAGCCAGATTTGGAGAGATGGAGTCCCGCTTGGATTGGAGAAGGAAAGTTGGAAAGATCCCCTTATGCAGGGATGTTCTGGCCTTTGGGATCTGGTTTTGGGCCAGGGGGAGATTGGAGTGGCGAGGGCCTTTAACTTTGGAGGGACTTTGAAACATGCTTTGAATTATTTTTTGGATTTTGGCCCTGTCTATGGAGAATGGACTGACCTGTTGAGAAGGGATAAAGACATTGTTAGGTTGGAGTCTCCCCGAGATCTACTCCTCAGTGACAAAGGAAGGAAATTAAGAACAAGATCAGCAGAAGACAAAGTAAAGTGTAGGGATAAATATGAAGAAGATCTGCAGAAGGGACATGGAAAAGAGTTAAGAGCCTCGGACATAAGATCACCAGGTTGATGGATTAGATGGAATGGATAGAAAAGACTGACAGAACCCGAGACCAGGGTGAAGAGACGGTGGATGAAGATTGGAAGAAAGTTTAAAAAAATTATTTAGAGAAATATTGAAAAATTTATGAGTGTTAGAAAAATGTTGGGATGAAACTATATGGCTTTAGTAGAAATGTTATAAGGAGTTATGTACAAATAAGTTTTAAGTTTTAGGGTTTTTTATGGTAAGATAAGGTTAAAATAAATTAAGACAATTAAATGACAGAAAATAGTGAAAGATGGAAAGGATTTGCTGAAATAATGAATACCTAGAATACAAAAAAGGGAGGTGTGAGGAGGTCGATGAAACAAGTTAATGAAAGACAAAGATATGGAAATATTGGATCTATTTTTAACTTTTTTGCTTTTGTTTTTGGTCTTGATGTATTGTGTGTTTTGTTCTTTTTTTCTTTTCTTTTTTATATGTATTGACTTGTATTGTTTAATCTCTTTTTTTACACTTTCTTCTGTAATTTTAAACTTTCAATAAATATCATTTTTTAAAAAAACAAAAAACTCTGCAAGGATATTCTCGTGGACTCTTTTGTGCAGACAAGGGTCCGAGGACCAGGCTGAAGAGACAAAGGGAGGTCTCTTAAACTTTATTATGAATCAGCTGCTTTTTGCTGGCTGAGAGAATGGCTGCTTCTTGGAAACACTGAAGTGTTGGATCTAGAAGGTTTCAATAATGCATTTGGTTGGCATGCATATTTGTGGTACGATAAGGTAAAAGCACATAAAGCGTTTAAAAATCATATTGTTAGAAAAGCATTGTTTAATGTTTGGATAAGATATAAGGATTTGTTAGAAAAGAAAACCCCAAGATGGTTGTCACCGATGGAAGCGAAGTCACAGAAAAAACTCAATATGGAGGCCAAATGGCCGAAATATTGGGAAATTCTGGAACAAGATGGAGACAGAATAAAATTGCAGAGCTTTGAAAAATTGAAAAACAAAGTGCGAGATTGGCTCCATTATTACCAAATAATGGAGGCATACAAATTGGACAAAAAAGTTGGTTTCCAGGTGGAAAAATCAAAATTGGAAACAGACTTGTTTGTTGTTGTTGTTTAGTCGTTTAGTCGTGTCCGACTCTTCGTGACCCCATGGACCAGAGCACGCCAGGCACCTCTGTCTTCCACTGCCTCCCGCAGCTTGGTCAAACTCAAGCTGGTAACCTCGAAAACACTATCCAACCATCTCGTCCTCTGTCGCCCCCTTCTCCTTGTGCCCTCCATCTTTGCCAACATCAGGGTCTTTTCCAGGGAGTCTTCTCATGAGGTGGCCAAAGTCTTGGAGCCTCAGCTTCACGATCTGTCCTTCCAGTGAGCACTCAGGGCTGATTTCCTTAAGAATGGATGCGTTTGATCTTCTTGCAGTCCATGGGACTCTCAAGAGTCTTCTCCAGCACCATAATTCAAAAGCATCAATTCTTCGGCGATCAGCCTTCTTTATGGTCCAGCTCTCACTTCCATACATCACTACTGGGAAAACCATGGCTTTAACTATATGGACCTTTGTTGGCAAGGTGACGCCTCTACTTCTCAAGATGCTGTCTAGGCCTGTCATTGCCCTTCTCCCAAGAAGCAGGCGTCTTTTAATTTCGTGGCTGCTGTCACCATCTGCAGTGATCATAGAGCCCAAGAAAGTAAAATCTCTCACTGCCTCCATTTCTTCCCCTTCTATTTGCCAGGAGGTGATGGGACCAGTGGCCATGATCTTTGTTTTTTTGATGTTGAGCTTCAGACCATATTTTGCACTCTCCTCTTTCACCCTCATTAAAAGGTTCTTTAATTCCTCCTCACCTTCTGCCATCTAGGTTGTGTCATCTGCATATCTGAGGTTGTTGATATTTCTTCCAGCAATCTTAATTCCAGCTTGGGATTCATCCAGCCCAGCCTTTCGCATGATGTATTCTGCATATAAATTAAATAAGCAGGGAGACAAAATACAGCCTTGTCGTACTCCTTTCCCAATTTTGAACCAGTCAGTTGTTCCATATCCAGTTCTAACTGTAGCTTCTTGTCCCACATAGAGATTTCTCAGGAGACAGATGAGGTGATCAGGCACTCCCATTTCTTTAAGAACTTGCCATAGTTTGCTGTGGTCGACACAGTCAAAGGCTTTTGCATAGTCAATGAAGCAGAAGTAGATGTCTTTCTGGAACTCTCTAGCTTTCTCCATAATCCAGCGCATGTTTGCAATTTGGTCTCTGGTTCCTCTGCCTCTTCTAAATCCAGCTTGCACTTCTGGGAGTTCTCGATCCACATACTGCTTGAGCCTTCCTTGTAGAATTTTAAGCATAACCTTGCTAGCGTGTGAAATGAGTGCAATTGTGCGGTAGTTGGAGCATTCTTTGGCACTGCCCTTCTTTGGGACTGGGATGTAGACTGATCTTCTCCAATCTTCTGGCCACTGCTGAGTTTTCCAAATTTGCTGGCATATTGAATGTAGCACCTTAACAGCATCATCTTTTAAAATTTTAAATAGTTCAGCTGGAATACCATCACTTCCATTGGCCTTGTTATTTGCAGTGCTTTCTAAGGCCCATTTGACTTCACTTTCCAGGATGTCTGGCTCAAGGTCAGCAACCACACTACCTGGGGTGTGCGAGACATCCATATCTTTCTGGTATAATTCCTCTGTGTATTCTTGCCACCTCTTCTTGATGTCTTCTGCTTCTGTTAGGTCCTTACCACTTTTGTCCTTTATTATGGTAATCTTTGCACGAAATGTTCCTTTCATATCTCCAATTTTCTTGAACAGATCTCTGGTTCTTCCCATTCTGTTGTTTTCCTCTATTTGTTTGCATTGCTCGTTTAAGAAGGCCTTCTTGTCTCTCCTTGCTATTCTTTGGAAATCTGCATTCAGTTTCCTGTATCTTTCACTGTCTCCCTCGCATTTTGCTTGCCTTCTCTCCTCCGCTATTTGTAAGGCCTCGTTGGACAGCCACTTTGCTTTCTTGCATTTCCTTTTCATTGGGATGGTTTTTGTTGCTGCCTCCTGTACAATGTTACGAGCCTCCATCCATAGTTCTTCAGGCACTCTGTCCACCAAATCTAAATCCTTAAACCTGTTCCTCACTTCCACTGTGTATTCATAAGGGATTTGACTTAGATTGTATCTTACCGGCCCAGTGGTTTTTCCTACTTTCTTCAATTTAAGCTTGAATTTTGCTATAAGAAGCTGGTGATCTGAGCCACAGTCAGCTCCAGGTCTTGTTTTTGCTGACTGTATAGAGCTTCTCCATCTTTGGCTGCAGAGAATATAATCAATCTGATTTCGATGCTGCCCATCTGGTGATGTCCATGTGTAGAGTCGTCTCTTGTGTTGTTGGAAAAGCGTGTTTGTGATGACCAGCTTGTTCTCTTGACAGAACTCTATTAGCCTTTGCCCTGCTTCATTTTGGTCTCCAAGGCCAAACTTGCCAGTTGTTCCTTTTATCTCTTGCCTCCCTACTTTAGCATTCCAATCCCCTATAATGAGAAGAACATCCTTCTTTGGTGTCACTTCTATAAGGTGTTGTAAGTCTTCATAGAATTGGTCAATTTCAGTTTCTTCAGCACCAGTAGTTGGTGCATAAACTTGGATTACTGTGATGTTAAAAGGTCTGCCTTGGATTCGTATCGAGATCATTCTATCATTTTTGAGATTGCATCCCAGTACAGCTTTCGCCACTCTTTTGTTGACTATGAGGGCCACTCCATTTCTTTTACGGGTTTCTTGCCCACAGTAGTAGATGTGATGGTCATCCGAACTGAATTCGCCCATTCCCGTCCATTTTAGTTCACTGATGCCCAGGATATCAATATTTATTCTTGCCATCTCATTTTTGACCACCTCCAACTTACCCAGGTTCATGGTTCTTACATTCCAGGTTCCTATGCAATATTTTTCTTTACAGCATTGGACTTTCCTTTCGCTTCCAGGCATATCCGCAACTGAGCGTCCTTTCGGCTTTGGCCCAGCCGCTTCATCAGCTCTGGATCTACTTGTACTTGCCCTCCGCTCTTCCCCAGTAGCATGTTGGACGCCTTCCGACCTGAGGGGCTCATCTTCCAGCGTCATAACTTTTATATGCCTGTTGTCTTTGTCCATGGAGTTTTCTTGGCAAGGATACTGGAGTGGCTTGCCGGTTCCTCCTCCAGGTGGATCACGTTTGGTCGAAACTCTCCACTATGACCTGTTCATCTTGTGTGCCCTGCTCGGCGTAGTTCATAGCTTCTCTGAGTTCTTCAAGCCCCTTCGCCACGGCAAGGCAGTGATCCATGAAGGGGATCTAACAGACTTGTTAGATCCAAAAATCAAGAATTTGTCAAGAATGTATAACTTGCTGTTGAAATGGAACACTCAGGATGAAACGGTGAAATCAGCTATGATTAAATGGGCACAAGATGTTGGACATAACATAACATAATGATGGCTGACTGGGAACAGTTATGGACCACAGGTATGAAATTCACGGCATGTAATACCTTAAGAGAAAATTTAATGAAAATGATTTATAGGTGGTACATGACACCAGTCAAGCTTGCAAAAATTTACCATTTGCCCGACAATAAATGTTGGAAATGTAATGAGACTGAAGGTACTTTCTTTCACCTTTGGTGGACGTGCCCAAGGATTAAGGCTTTCTGGAAAATGATATATAATGAATTGAAAAAGGTATTTAAATATACCTTCCTGAAGAAACCAGAGGCCTTTCTCCTGGGCATGGTCGGCCAATTGGTGCTAAAGAAGGATAGAACTTTTTTAATGTATGCAACAACAGCAGCAAGAATACTCATCGCGAAATATTGGAAGACACAAGATTTACCCACCAGGGAAGAATGGCAGATGAAGGTAATAGACTATATGGAACTGGCGGAAATGACTGGCAGAATCCGAGACCAGGGAGAAGAGTCGGTGGAAGAAGACTGGAAAAAGTTTAAAGACTATTTACAGAAACATTGTAAAATTAATGAATGTTAGAAGAATGTTGGAATGAAGTGATATGGCTTTAGTAGAAATGTTATAAGGAATTAAGTATAAATAGATTAATAGAATATTAAAGGGAAAATAAGATTAGAATGTGTTAAGATAATTATAGGATAGAAAACAGAGGAAGATGGAAAGGAATAGCTGAAACAACTAATAGAAGTGGAATACAAAAAGGGAGGTGTGAGGAGGTCGTTGAAATAAGTGAATGAAAGATAAGATACTGAAATTGTTTGATGTGTTTTAAACTGTTTTTGTTTGGTTTTGTTAGTTTAATGTGTCAATGTTATGTAGTGTTTTTGTATTGTATTGTTCTGTTCTTTTTTTCTTTCTTTGTAGTGTTGTGTTTAAATTGTTGGAAAAGTAATAAATATCATTTTCCAAAAAAAACAAAACAAAAACAAAGGGAGGTCAGAACCCTTTTTGCTTTCGCTTTTTACAAACACTGACAGTTCTGAGCCCCTTGGGAGTTTCCAGGGGAAAGTCTCTCTCACCTGCTGCTCTGCCTGCTTTCTCTCCTCCGCCTGACTCAGGAGGAAACCTTCAGCCAGGGCCAGGGCCTGGGAAGTGGTCACTGGCCCACAGTTGGGGTCTTAAGCTGGGGACCCTCAAGAGTTGCTCTCTCTTTGTCTCCCCCCCCCACTTCAGGGCCCATTTCCTTCCTGCTTCTGTCTTATTTTCCAGCACCTGGAATCCCCAACGTCCTCAAGGGCTCCTTTCTCTTTTTTCTGAGGGCCGGATGCTTGTCTGGTCAACCCCCCCCCCAAGGGCTAACTGGGCCAGTCCAAAGTACGTCTTCAGGTAGCCTTTCTGTGTTTTAATTTGTTGGAAGCCACCCAGAATGCCTGGAAACTGCGGTCAGGCGGGGGGTGGGCATATAAATCTATGATAATGATGATGATTAGGTGGGGCAAAAGAACACTGCAAAAAGGCAAGTAAGACTCACCTTCTTTCTGTGACAGCAAGCTTTTAAAAATCTGTTTTAAGTATAGTTTTAATGTTGTAATGTGCCCTGGGAACTCTAGGGGAAGAGCAGGTTTATAATAAGAAGAAGAACCGCAATGGTGATATTCCACATAATCCCCAGAGCCATAGATGTTTGGGGGTCCTCCTGCACACACACCCCCCGTCTCAGGGAGGGATCCCAGGGGGTGCTGGCCCGCCCTCCAGGCGGAGATGCCCGAGGATGGACTGGGCTCCCCCTGACCCACAGCCCCCTCCCCGCCTGGGCCAAGCCCCTCGCACGACACGCCCCCCCCCGGCACCCTGGGGACCCCGAGGCAGAAGCAGCAGCAGCCGCCGCCCGAGGAGGGGCTGGGCTCCCCCCCCCCCAAGTTCTTACTTGCTGCGTTTCTTTGACGTCCCCTGTTTCCGCCCGGCCCCCCAGGGCCTTGTCCCCCCCCCACACCTGAAGGGGGCTTATCTGCCCCCCTCCTTCCCCCAATGGCAGGAGCCCTCGCCTGGCCAAGGGGGGGGGGAGAGGCCCCGGCTGAGCAGCCCCCGCCCCACGGCAGGACCCCCCAGGGAAGAGGGGGAGACTCACCGGAGGAGACAAGAGGGGCGCCTCCGGAAGACCCGCCCCGCCCCCGCCCTTTCCTGTCCTCTCTAGGAATGGGGCGCAGCTGCTCTTAACCCTTGCCTAGCCTTGCGCGCCCAGCTGGTCCCTCGTTTGGGGGGAGCCTGGGGGCCGGAGGGGGGCCAGAGGAGCCCCCTGCTGCCTGGGGCTCTGAAGCCCAGCCCCAGCCCTGAGCGAGGGAGAGCGGAGCATGTGCAGAGCGCCCTGCAGGGCCGGGCAGACCTCGCCGCCGCCGCCGCCGCCGCCGCTTCCCCGGCCGGGGAGCCCCCGGGAGGCCGGGCCCGGGCTCGGCAAGGCAGGCGGGGCGCGGATAGCAGGGCTCCCGCTGCGCGCTCCCGCGGCCCCGAAGCGCGTCCCCGCCGAGGAGAGGGGCGCCCGCGCTGCCGCCGCCTCTCCTGCGCGCCCCCCCCCCGACTCAGGCCGCAGCAGGCGGGTTCCGAGGGGGGCTCTGCGGGCTGACCCCCCCCCCCAGCAGAGCTGTCAACTTAGATTTGAAAATAAGGGACCAGCCGCCTCGGAAAGAAGGGATCAGCAGCCAAAATAAGGGATTTCCCAAGGGCCACAGGTATGTTCGACTTCTGAGCCCCTCCGAGCCAGAGGCAGAAAGCCCGGCCAGCAGCCAAACGAAGCCCCAAGGGGTGGTTCCCACAGCGCAGCAACCGGCAAAGGGGATGCAGCAAGGGAAACCACCGTCACCTCTCCGCTGGGAAGCGCTGAGCAAAGGCGAGTCCCCCGGCAAGGCGGCCAATTTGATGGGCACAAGTCATGCAAGCTCCACCCCCCAGTCGTTCTTAGACTCCTCATTGGGTGAGCAACGCAGCCAAGCAACCCAGTTGGAGCCCCCCTCCTCCCTGGCCGGCAGGGAGGGAGGAAGAGGAGCTGCTTCCTTTGAAACCCGGGAAATTTAAGGGACATCATCAATAAGGGACAGCAGCGGGACACGGCACTGGGATAAGGGATGTCCCGCCAAAAAAGGGATGGTTGGCAGCTATGCCCCCCAGCCCCCTTCCTAGGCTCCACATCGGGGGTGGGAGGTTGGTCCAAAAACATCAGGGGGGGCGCAGCTGGCAAGGGAAGGGGGCAAAAGGGGGGGCACTCAAGGCCGAAATCCCCCTTTGCTGCTAGACTCCAGCCCGGCCTCGCTCTGGGTGTCGCCCCAACTGGAGTCCTCTGTCGCCCCGGCTCTTCACGGGGTCTGGGCTGGGCGGACAGGAGCTGAGTCCGGAGGTCAGAATGGTCCCTCTGCGCTGTTGGGCAAGGAGCCAACCCTCAGCTCACTTCCTCCGCCCAGGGGCAGATCTACCCTCCACTTCCCCTGGAACAGCTTCTCCCCCGTTCACCCTGTCTCAGCTGCATCTCTGGAGCTTTGGGGTCTTCCCTGTTCCTCCCCAGCGAGGGGATGGTGAGGCTTCAAGGAGCCGCCGCGCA
Organism: Podarcis siculus; assembly: GCA_034642415.1. Taxonomy (NCBI): domain Eukaryota; kingdom Metazoa; phylum Chordata; class Lepidosauria; order Squamata; family Lacertidae; genus Podarcis; species Podarcis siculus. Next base: position 829 of record JAXCMG010009210.1, on the reverse strand, counting down.
CCCCAGACCTGGAGCGGGCAGAAAGGGCAGATGCCCTGAGAGAGCCCTGCATGGCCGGACACCCTCCCTCTCTCTGCCTGTTAGGTACTGAGTTGAATAGGATCCAAAATGCAGCAGTCTGATTGGTCCAAAACAATGCAGCAGTATGATTGGTCCGCAGGAGCCACCCAATCAAGCTCCAGGTGGACGTGAATCCACAAACTGATTGGTCCACAGGAGAATCCCAGAATTAGCCAATCGCATGCAGCCCATTGTGTAAATAATGTATATAAAGCAGATATTGTGGGGGAACTTTCCTCCTCACCACTATGAGCTGAATAAAGAGAATGAAATCCACTCTCGACTCCGAGTATATTTCACCGCCAGTCCCAAGAAGAGTTTGGATTTGATATCCCGCTTTATCGCTACCCGAAGGAGTCTCAAAGCAGCTCACAATCTCCTTTTCCTTCCTCCCCCACAACACACACTCTGTGAAGTGAGTGGGCCTGAGAGACTTCAGAGAAGTGTGACTCCATACCTTGTAAGTGTGCCCTCCATACCTGGAACGGGCTCGGGCGGAAAGGGCCACATGCCCGGAGGGGGACTGCAGAATCTCCCGCAGGTAGACTGGCTCACCAAAGGGATGGCTGGCTGGAGGAAGCCCTGCATCCTCTGGGAGAGGGTCCATTGTTAGCCGAGGGGAACCCTAGGATCTGGTTGGTTGGGTTTCTACACTGCAGAAGGTTCCCCCTCGGACCCCCAGAATGAAATAACCACATCTCACAGAGACGGAGGAGGACGAGTCTAAAAAAGCCAATGCAATTCTGGGCTGCATCAATAGGAGTATAGC
>JAXCMG010009196.1:0-27351 GCA_034642415.1 Podarcis siculus | reverse complement strand
AAGAATGCTATTTCTATTTCATTAGAGGTTTTTAAGCAGAGTCTGGGCGGGGGGGCTCCCTATTGAGAGGCTGCAGAAGGATTGGGCTAGATGACGTTTGAGGTCCTTCCCATGAGCTTAAGGGGGGGGTTAAATTCTTGCTTATTTGAGAATTCCCCCCTCCTTCTCTCCCTTGACATCTTTTCCCCTTTCTCTTGACTCCACACCAATCACTTACCCCGGGTTTGTTTCCAACAGGCATTTAGTTCCCTTTGTTCGTACTTTGTCCCAGAATCTGGAGAAGCTCCCAAAGAAGGCAAAAGAGGAGCAGGAAGATCTCATCCTCCAATGTAGACGGAAGCAGTATCATCAATAAACACAGCAGGATAATTTGCGTTCTCCCATCATTATTGCACGTCCTCCGTGTGGCACTATTTCACGACCCTCATTCCCCCTTCCCTTCTCAACCTCCTTAAGCCTAAAGTGGGTTTCACATTTTGGACACATGGAATTCTGTGGCTTATCCACACTTCCTCTTGTTTTGCTGCCTCCCCACAGGAAACCCTCTCCTTGGCACTCAGTTGGAGCAAATGTCAATCGTCTTTCCTAAGGATTGATGTTTGCTCTGATTTGGAGCAGAAGAGGGGGTGTTCCATCGCAGAGGAGTGTGAAAAGGGGGGAAACCACTCAGACCGGTGTTTTCTAGGGACGGGATTGAGGAAGAGTGGACAAGCCCAGTGTGCAGTAAATAAATCAAGAATCCTGTTTTAAAGTCATCCATGTTGGTGGCCATCAATATAAGCTTATTGTTCATATGTTGAATCAGATATATATGGGGGCGCCAACATCTTTTAAATGCTTGGGGCCTCTAAAACCCTCTCAGGCCCTGGCAGTGGGCATGGGGAGTTCAGTGGCGCTGTGTGTGCACCAGGGGAAGGTGTCAAGGGCACAATTGTGCCCCTGGGAAACATACTGGCAGCTGCTGGTCTATGAGGCCAGGCTCCAAGGCAGCTGGAACATCCTTTTCTTCCCTTTCTGAGATCACTTAGCTCTTTCTGCCTCAGCAGCGGACACCTGGTATCCGTTGCGCACCTGATGCTTCTCATTTCCTTTCCCCCTCCCCTCTCAATAAGTTGACATGACTCCTCCTTTCTCCGGCTTCCTCTCATTGGTAACACAGATTGACAAATGCTCCTGAGTTACCTTTTCAAGGACCCCGGAAGAACTGGGGGTGTGTGTGTTTACACTGATCTCCTCACTCCTCTGAGTCCCGGTTTCGTCATGGCAGCTTATCAAAAGGTGTATTGAGTGTTGGGGCACAGCCCTGCTATGGTATATTTCTCCTGGTTTCCTTCCGTTCTCACTGTCACCCAATTCACTTTTCCTGGTATTCTGTATTCCATCTGATAGCCTTTCCATAGGCTGTTGGCCTAAACGTAAGCTGAACACTGTGGGGGTTGATTTTGTGGGAAGGTTTACTTTATTTTTTAAAAACAGTATTTTTATTAAACAATTTCAACATAACCAATCATCAATCCACATAATCAATTACATTATTTCCCCCCTTTCCCCCCTCCTTCTGCCCCCCACCAATGACTTCCCTCAGATCCCCTCTTTGATTTCTTTACACATATTGTTCTCTGCATGTTATAAAATTGTGCATATCCTTGCCTTATCTATCATGTGTTCAACTAATAAATTTGTGGATGTTTATTCAAAACCTGCCAAGGAGTCCAGATCATTTTGTTGTCTTTTTAGGTAATTTGTAAAAAGTTCCCATTCTTCCTTGAAGTCACAATTGTCCTTTTCACGCAGTTTGTATCTCAATTTGGCCAGTTCCGCGTAGCTTATCAGTTTTTCTTGCCACTGTTCTTTCGTTAGGATTTCCTCATTCTTCCATCCTTGTGCTATCAAGACTCTTGCCACTGTTGTAAATAAGTTCTTTATTTTTCTTGGCAGGTCTTGTTCTACAATCCTTAACGGGAAGGTTTACTTTAGCAGAGTTAAACAATCCCCTTTATAAGTTTATGCAGTGATCAGCTTGTACTGACTCGTCTGAGTTCTGTTAATAAAGATGACTCCTAGTTAAAAATCCCTTTGAATCCCTCTTAAAGAATACACACACATATCTGATTCATGTTAATATAAAACTATTTTACTCTCAGATTCATTCAGGTTTACAGAACTGTACCTGAAGGCAGGCTTAGGTTACATAACAAGCAAATAAACTAGACTAGAGGGAAGCTGGTCCTGAGGTGAGTGCAACTGAGCAGTTATCTTTCAAAACTACCAGCAACCGACAAACTGGTTGTCACAGCAACTGGTTAGAACATGGAGGCCGTTAGTCCTCTGTCGGAATGTTGCACTGACTGCAGCTTTACATCCTACAGATTTCACCAATAAGCGGTTTGGGGGGCATCACCCTTGCCTTCCCTCTTGGCCGAGTAAGATTGACACCATTGACCATAACATCCTTCTGGACCGTCTTGAGGGGCTGGGAGCTGGGGGCACTGTTATACAGTGGTTCCGCTCCTTCCTCCTGGGCCGTGTTCAGAAAGTGGTGGTGGGGGATGAGTGTTCAGACCCCTGGGCTCTCACTTGTGGGGTGCCTCAGGGCTCTGTCCTCTCCCCCATGCTTTTCAACATCTACATGCAGCCGCTGGGAGAGATCATCAGGGGGTTTGGGCTGGGTGTTCATCAGTATGCGGATGATACCCAGCTCTACGTCTCTTTTAAGTCAGAACCAGTGAAGGCGGTGAAGGTCCTGTGTGAGTGTCTGGAGGCGGTTGGAGGATGGATGGCGGATAACAGATTGAGGTTGAATCCTGACAAGACAGAAGTACTGTTTTTGGGGGACAGGAGGCGGGCAGGTGTGGAGGATTCCCTGGTCCTAAATGGGGTAACTGTGCCCCTGAAGGACCAGGTGCGCAGCCTGGGAGTCATTTTGGACTCACAGCTGTCCATGGAGGCACAGGTCAAAGCTGTGTCCAGGGCAGCTGTTTACCAGCTCCATCTGGTATGTAGGCTGAGACCCTATCTGCCTGCAGACTGTCTCGCCAGAGTGGTACATGCTCTGGTTATCTCCCGCTTGGACTACTGCAATGCACTCTACGTGGGGCTACCTTTGAAGGTGACCCGGAAACTACAACTAATCCAGAATGCGGCAGCTAGACTGGTGACTGGGAGCGGCCACCGAGACCATATAACACCGGTCTTGAAAGACCTACATTGGCTCCCAGTACATTTCCGAGCACAATTCAAAGTGTTGGTGCTGACCTTTAAAGCCCTAAACGGCCTTGGTCCAGTATATCTGAAGGAGCGTCTCCTCCCCCATCGTTCTGCCCGGACACTGAGGTCCAGCTCCGAGGGCCTTCTAGCGGTTCCCTCACTGCGAGAGGCCAAGTTACAGGGAACAAAGCAGAGGGCCTTCTCGGTAGTGGCGCCCGCCCTGTGGAACGCCCTCCCATCAGATGTCAAAGCGATAAACATCTACCTGACATTCAGAAGACATCTGAAGGCAGCCCTGTTCAGGGAAGTTTTTAATATGTGACATTTTAGTGTATCTTTCATCTTTGTTGGAAGCCGCCTAGAGTGGCTGGGGAAACCCAGCCAGATGGGCGGGGTACAAATAATAAATTATTATTATTATTATTATTATTATTATTATTATTATTATTATTGCCGGGACAAACGTTGCATTTTCCTGAGAAGAAACTGATAGCGGAGCAAAAGTAAATAAACAAATAAACTAATGAACAAACCGGATTGTCTGGGTGCAATGTCCTAAGAATCACCTGCTTATTATTTTATTTGCCATTGTATCAGTTGCAATGCCCCTGTGACTCTGGGCAAACAGGAACAAGAGAGCATGTGCTTCTCCAGTGCCTATACTATAGAGACATTAGTATCAGCCTCCTCTCCCCATTACACCATAAGTACCCCAAGGTGCACAGGACAATTTTATACCTCCCTGCTGCTGTCAGATCCCAATCCTGCTACAACATACGACAGTGCCAGATTCTGCACAGCAGCGCTCAAGATCCATCGGATGATGACCTGCACCACAAACTAGATTTCATGAACACTCACATCATAGTGCTCTCTAAACTGATAGTTGTAGTCTTTTATATACTAATCTTTTATGCTCCTCCACATCCATTTAATGCTCCTAACCCCTCTTTTAGTTTCTTATAGTCTTTTAGATATACGGTACAGAATGCTCCCCATGCATGGTGAATAGGCTGAACGTGATTTCTGGAAAGGTTTGCACCTCTAGAGGTGGAAAGCAGGTAGCGGATTTTGCAGCATGATTTTGCATGAGTGATGGGGGGGGGGCGCCTGAGAGAGGATCTCCCACCCCCTTCCTTGCCCAGCTGCAACACAACAGCCCTGCAGTGCTGCCCGTGGGTCTTATTCTCTGCGGGTTGTGCCTTCAGCTCAGATGGAGAGGGACCTATGATGCACCAAAGAAATTACTTAAGAAATCAATCAATCTCCTAGCCAGTGAACCCTGCGCTTTTGGGTCCAACGGGCACTCAAACTGCTGGGGAGAACAGGGCCAGCTTCCAGGTTGTCCTGGGCCTTTCTTGGTTTTCAGAACAACAGAGAATCTGGGATGGCCTTCAACTGGGTGGCTGTTGAAGGTTCATCAGAGTTACTTAGCAGAAGTGGCTCACTAAAGCAGACGACCTAGAAAAAGGATTTGGCGGACTTCCTTCCCGGACATTCATTCAGGGATGAGGACGCAAAAGTGCCTTAAAATTCAAGTCACAGGGATGTGCGGAGCTTCTTGGCTCTGAAACGGGGAAGACCCCAATAATCCCCTCCTCTGCGCTGGCTGAGAAATCAGTGGGGCTCGGAGGTGGGGCGGGGCGGGTGGGTATAGAGGGTGCACCCACTCCCCACTCAGCCAAGAAGTTTAGCGGGTGCCTTGGGCTCCGTCACTGCCTCCCCTCCATCAGGCTGGGACCCTCATGCATCCCCTGCTTTGGAGAGGCGAGGGGGCGCAACGCTCTCCTCCTCCCTTCCGCCCCATTCACAAGCCAGATCCTCGAGGAATTTGAGCCTTTCTCCAGGATCAGGGAAGCCCCAGGAGGGAGGAGGGGGCTCGGGATGCAGCAGGAGGAGCAGTTCTCGTGGAATTGGAGAGCTCAACCCTTTCCTCCTCCTCCTCGGCAGCGAAGGAAGACAAGCGCTGGATCGCACCTCTTGGGGAGCCCAGGGAAGCATCCTGACTCTTGATTTTGCGCGTGTGCGTGTGAAAGGGAGGTTGCATCTCTCTCCTCCCCGCCCCCCCCCGGCTCGCCCGGTTGCAGAGCCCGAGTCCTGTAACTCCGGGCAACCCATCCTGAAGGGGGGGGGGTGGCGGAGGAGGAAACAGCCTCGGGCCGGCAGAGGAAGAAGTTTGTGGGGCGGCGGGGTCCCTGCAAAACTGCTTCCCTCCGCAAGCCAGATAGGGGTGGGTGATGGGGAGACAAGGCCCCCACTCCTTGGGCTAAGACGTCCCAGGCCCATCTCCATTCCCCGGAGTGGGAGATTTCACTGCACTGCAACCCCTGCATGCGCGCAGCCACGCGCACGTGGGAATTCACGCCAGTCCCGTGTACACCCGCCGCCCTCGCGCGAGTCATCGGCCATATCTCCATTATCAGAGGCTCCCGCCCAAGTTCATGTTTTTCTAAAACCCCAGAAGAGGCTGTCGGTGCTGCTTGGGCTGCGCTTGGCCCGGGATGCGAGTTGCAAGCCGGTCTGGTCCTCCTCAGCCCCACCCCCCAGGTCTGCCTGAGAGACTCAGCAGGGGGAAGGGGGGCTGTTCCTGCCCTGCTGCTGCACCCCCAGAATTATTCTTCGTGGGGGGGGGGGGAGGCCAGGAAGATGCTCTGGGAGCAGAGGCGCCTCCGCCTCCAGGGGGCGCACAGAGCAAAAGAGACGCCTGGCCGGAGAGAGGGACGGGCGAGTGGAAAGAATCCAGACCCGGGACCCTGGAAGAAATGCCTTGACATTATGACAACACTCGCCCCTTAGGAACGGGCTGCTTACAGACGAAGACATGGTTTGGAAAAATCATTTGTATTAGTTTTCAATTACTGTACAATATTCCAATAAAAGCCTCATTATAACAATGCCACATTATAATACCATTAATAATATGAATCATTCAAAAGCCAAATTGTACAATTTAGGTGCCCCCCCCACGTGCTGTAATTGATGGTTTGATTTACTTTATTTCTGCGTTGCAAAATCTTATAGATTTCCATCACACTCCAGTCAGAAAAACAAACCCTTATACCCCAACTGAAATTTTAACGACTTCCATTCGCATTAACACATTCAGTGATTTATAGTCCTGCAGGTGAAGCATTTAAACTCTCGCTTTGTTCTTTTTGTTATTCTGTCCATGATGTTTCTTCCTGTCCTTGTAATATATTGTCTATCTTTTGTCAGTTGCTGTTCTCCATCATGCCTCGGGCAGAGCTAGTGTCCCGCTGCTGTTTCAGAAGTTCTCCATTGCTCTGTCCGGAGCTTCAGTGTTTTGCAACATTAGCAGCAGCTGCAAAAATCATAGTGTCCCTAAAAAATATCCTGTTTTCGCCATTTTTCTCTCAGCCCGGGGAGTAGAGCAAGCTGTCGAACTTAAAATAACTCAGTAATGAACCTTCTTTGGCAAGCTCACAGCTTCCTCTTATCTCTCCATTCAGCCAAAGATAAAGGGTTACACTTCCAATTAAATTAAATTCAGTTTAGTCCGAGGATGATAAAGATTAGGGAAGAGTCCACCCTTAAGTTTCCATCAGAAACCTTTTGTAGAATAGAGCTTCTCGCCCCCCCCCCCCCCTTTTTTAATGTTTACTTCACACACACAAGTCCATTTGATGTTATATTCCATCTCTGCAATCCATTTTTCACTGCTAGACATTGTTTGGATAAACATGACAACATCTGGAATGAGTTTATGGCTATTAACATCTACATGTGTATTATAATAACGACCCTGTATCAATTTATATAAGAATGTTTGAGAGTGTATTGCATTGCATTTTTGTATATTGTTCTTTTTTCTTACACATCTTTGTTATCCCCCCTTCCCTGCTTTTGTCTCTGTATCACTTAATCTTTTTATAGCTGAAATTCTTTCAATAAAATATTGTCATTGCACAGAGAGAGAGCGTGCGTGCGCACCGCCCATCTAGTTCAGCATCCTGTTCTCCTGAAGGTTTAGCCCCCTGGCAGGACTCGAACGCAAGACCAGTGCTCTCCCCTCCTGCAGCTTCCAGCACCTGCTGTTCAGAAGAACTGCTGCCTCCAGCTGGGGGGGGGCAGAGCATAATTATGACATGCAAAACTAATATTGTTTAATTATTATGCAATTCTACTTTTACTTGTTCCCCCCCCAAAAAAAACTTCCACTGGTTCCAACTACAGTGGTACCTCAGGTTAAGAACTTAAGTCCGTTCTTAACCTGAAACTGTTCTTAACCTGAAGCACTACTTTAGCTAATGGGGCCTCCTGCTGCTGCCGCGCAGCCAGAGCACGATTTCTGTTCTCATCCTGAAGCAAAGTTCTTAACCTGAGGTACTATTTCTGGGTTAGCGGAGTCTGTAACCTGAAGCGTATGCAACCTGAAGCGTATGTAACCCGAGGTACCACTGTAGTTAAAAGCTTTTCCAGATATATAGTAAATTATCCTAAATATTAAGAAAAAATGAGCTGTTTAACCATTAGGGCTGTGCAGAGTCACCCTGATTTCCCCTGGATCAGTCAGGCCAAGGGTCAAGCACCCCAGATCAGTTCAGGGGCAGAGCTAATGTTTAAGTGGGGGTGGGGTTTAATCCCTAATTAAATGTACAATCTGGAGGGGGAAGGAGGACATTCCACAGCTCTTCTCCACCTACTGAGAGGAAGAGTAGCAGTAGAGAGACAGCGTTTTGGTGGAGGTAAGAAACACTTTATTTTTCCATTGATATCAAAAATACCTCTTTCTTGAATGGAAAGTAAAAGTGGAGGAGTTAAAGCAGTCATGATACACTGGGCACAGGACATCGGACACAACATACTCATGACTGAATGGGAAAGGCTATGGAAAGTGGACATTAAATTCAGTGCCTGCTAAAACCTAAGGGAAAACATTTTGAAGACGCAATATAGATTGTACCTAACCCCGGCCAAGTTGGCCAAAATGTATAAAAATAGTACGGATGTGTGTTGGAGGTGCAAAGAGGGGGTAGGTACCTTCATACATATGTGATGGGAGTGCAAGAAGTTAAGAGAATTTTGGGATGTCATCTGTAACGAATTGAAAAACACGTTTAAATTCCCTTTTACAAAAAAAAATGGAAGCCTTTCTGCTCGGTATCATGTCTGTAGACCTTTATTTATGTATGCCACTACAGCGGTGAGAATTCTGATAGCCCAAAATTGGAAAAGTAACAGTAACCCCACAAAATCTGATTTGTTAGCAAAAATGATTGAATGTTTACATCTTGTAAAACTAACAGGGAGAATAAGAAGAATTACTATTCAAAAAGTTAATAAAGAATAGTCAGTCTTCAAAGAATATCTTAAAAGTTATACGGACAACGCAAGTCTCCTGGCAGATACAGACTAAATCTTGAAAATAGAGGGAAAGTATAGTAAATCTGATTAGATAAACATAAAGGAAAAGTAGAATAACTAATATGATATGCGTATAGAGTTACGGTAAGTTTAGAAACAAAGTATAGAGAAGAGTTGGAAGTCAAATATCTGGTGTATACGTCGGGTATGTAGGGTATATATTATATGTAATGTATTGTACAGTATTGTATTTGTTAAGTTCTATGTAAATTGATGCATCTGCTGGGTGACCTTGGGCTAGTCACACTTCTCTGAAGTCTCTCAGCCCCACTCACCTCACAGAGTGTTTGTTGTGGGAGAGGAAGGGAAAGGAGAATGTTAGCCGCTTTGAGACTCCTTAAAGGGAGTGAAAGGCGGGATATCAAATCTTCTTCTCTTTTATATTAACAATAAAGATCATTTGCAGAGGGCAGGGGAAAAAACACATTGTTTTTCCAAGTCTGCCCTGTGACATTTTAGAACAATATATCTGATATCGTTCTAATAACATTGAACAGGTCAGTGTAGATCCAGCCTCAGAGTCCCTGCACTTAGCAAAAAGGATATGGGGGGGCTCTTATACAGAGATCTAAGGCTAAACAGGAGCTGTTCTGTTGCCCCTTCATTTAGGGAGAATATTCACCGCCCTTCTCTTCCAATATCTGGATATCAAGCGGAATTTGCTTTTGTCCCCCCATTCGCTCATCATCTCCTCCTCCTCTGGCAGCAGAGCCTCCTCCTTCGCAATCTTCTGTATGATCTCTGCTTCTTTCTTCACGTCCTTGAGCAACTGGATCCTTTTCTGATATCCAAGCTTGTGTTCCTCCTCTTCAGACGCAATGAGCATGTCAATGTATTCTGGGGTGGAGAGCGGGTTGGGCTTCAGGGCAATTTCCTGCAGGCGCCGCAGGCTTTGAGACGCTCTCTCGATGTTTTCGAACAAATTTTCTCTTACCTCGATGTACTCCTGGCTGAGGTGCAAAATCAGCTCCTCCGCTGTCACCAACTCATGGCAAGCGTGCTCGTACTTTTTCTTCAGCTCCGCATATGTCTTCTTCTCTTTCCTTATTTCGTCCTTAAATTGGTAATCCTGGTTGCGGTGGTCGCTGGCTGAGCACTTGCCGGGACAAACGTTGCATTTTCCTGAGAAGAAGCTGATAGCGGAGCAAAAGCGGTTCAGCAGGTCCCAGGTATGCCAGCAAGGATAGTGGCAGGTGAACTCGCAGTTCTTGCAGTTGGTTGCATACTGATGAGCTCCAGAGAGGTCTTGCTTCACTTTGACGGTGACTGGGAGCTCATACTCAAAATCTCTGTTGGCCGCCATGTCAGCTTTGTGCTGGTCAAGGGCTTGTTCTGTTTGCTTCAGTTCTTCCAGTTTGACCAGCCCAGTTTTGATCTGGGGCAGCAGGCCCTGCACAACCGTCTCCAACTCTTTCCGTTCCCTGAGAACTTCCTTCGTCAAAGACTTCCGGAGGCGGCGCGAAACGGTAATGGCGGTCCTCTTCAGACTCTGAAGAGGGGCTCCGCGGGAAAGGGTCGTACGCTGCGGCATAGCGACGACCCATCAAGAAAAACCACGGGCAGAGTGAGCCCGTGGCCGTGGGACTCGGCGGGCACCTGAAGCCCCCCCAGAAACGAAGAAGGAACCCCGTAAGGGGCTCCGGAACGTAGAAGGGGGAGCGGTGCTGTGAGTTCATCGCTCTTTCCGCGGAAGCGAAGCCGCGCGGCTGTTACTGATGAGCGCCGACCTTTCTTTCTGAAACATCTGGCTACAAGCAACATACCCGTGAGTAAGGGGCATTAAGATTTGGGACTAAATTGCTAAATTCGGCAGAAAACGGGAGACGAGAAACAGGAAGTCCGTCTTCCGGTTTTGTTTAGAAGATCAAAGCAAAGACTCTGAGAAGCGGGAAGCGCTTTAAAAGAGATTGTAAAAAGTTTGAACTATCGTGCATTTATCATACCGGCTTTTAAAAGAAAAAGAGGAAATTTCTTTCAACTTGTGGGATTTCTAAGTTGGAGTTATCCCCCTGACAGCGGATCTTAAGGATCAAAGAAACCAAATCGGTGAGCTGCCAGACGTAAGAGACTTGTCAAACTGCGGGAACTGATACATGAACTTAAACTGTTACTTTTGAGCATTACTGATTAGATACTATTGCAAACACCTTTCTTGAGACTTTGTTTAATTTAAAGAAGAGCTCTGGAGGACCTTTCTTTTGTATTGGAACTACAGGGGCTTTGTTTGAAATTGCAGGAACTTTAATGGCGGAAAAGGTTCCTTCTTTCTGCTAAACTTTTGTGGCACTCCCCCTATAGGAGCTTGGACTTACAAAGGCTTGGGAACTACACTTTATTTTGACTTCTCGGTATTGGATTGTTTATACTTTGGACTTGTCTTTCCCATGGAAAAATAGACAATTTGACCTTGAACAGAGGCAGGTGTGGAATGAGTGACACAGGGAAAACAAGAGCAGCTAAAGCAGCTAAAGCAAAACAAACTGTACAACTTGTCCAAACAACTTTGACTCAAGCACGTAGTTCATCTGTCCCAGCTGTGCTGGAAGCACAGGAGGCAGAAGTTGAACAGTCTGCAGTAGAGGATATGGCAGCAGGAGGATCTGAAGCAGTCTTGAAACAAATTTTGGAGCAATTGTCAATCCTAAATCAAAAGGTGGATGATCAATCAACAAAAATTGATCAATCTATATCCTCGATTAGCAAATTGACTGACCAGGTTTCCCAGCACACACAAGCAATTGAAAATTTGCAAGGAGCAACGACTGAAAACCATAAATTAGCTGTGGAAGCTATTCAAAAAGCTGACCAAGCAAATAAGAAGGTCGAGGAGATTAAGGGTGAAGTTAAGCCCCTGCATAAACAGGTTAGTGAACAACAAGCCTACCTGTCAATGGTGGAATTGAAAAATCGGGAAAACAATCTCAGACTGAGAGCCATTCCAGAACTTGAACAAGGGGATTTGATTGGTTATTTGACAACAGAATTTTCCAAGTTCTGGGGTATAAAAGAAGACAAGGATTTTAAAATTGTATCGGCATTCAGACTGGGAAGAGTGGTACGGAAAGACAGATCCAGAGACTGCCTGATAATCTTGAGATCAAGGGAAGAGAGAGACAAGATACTAGGCCTACACTTCAAAAAATCACTTGAAATACAAGACAAAAGGGCTGAAATCTACAGAGACATACCGAAACAGTTATTGGACCTTAGAGCCACTTACACAGAACTAGCAAAATTGTTGAGATACAACGAAATTCCCTATAGGTGGGAGTTCCCACAAGGATTATCCTTTACTCATAAAGGAAAGAAGGTTAAAATCAAATCACCAGAAGACCAGCAAAAGTTCCTGCACGAATACGGAGAAGACCTCCAAAAAGGAGCAGCAGCATCTTGGCCACTACCACTACCCGGACCAACACCGCCTGGAGCTGGACCAACGCCTGCACCCTCGGGATCAGAAGAAAAGGAAGAGACCCCACTATAAGATCAACAAATTAGTCCAGGATGTCTTTGCAGCTACTTAGTTGGAATATAAATGGCGGAAATTCCCCGGAAAAAAGAAGGAAAATATTTCACATTTTGAAAAAAGAACATTTGGATATTATTTGCTTACAAGAAACCCATGTGACTAGGCTCCACAGGAAGGTGTTAATCAACAAAAGACTAGGCCAAGAATTTATTTCATCGGACAAAGTCAAGAAAAGAGGAGTGGTGATCTATGCAAAGGAGAGCCTGTCACCGAAATTCTTATTTAAAGACGATCAAGGAAGAATTTTGGCGATTGAAATTCAGACACAGGGAGAAAAATTCCTGATATTAGGAATATACGCACCTAATGATGGGAAATCAGAATTTTTTAAGAAGCTGCATGAGATTATGCTGGACTATTTGGACTATCCCAACATCATTATGATGGGAGACATGAATGGGGTGGTATCTACAAACATGGATAAGTCACAAAATCAAAACTTAACGACTGATGGAAGACTGCCTAAAACTTTCTTCGAACTAATTGACAATATGGATTTGATTGACATATGGAGGACAAAAAACCCCTTAGGTAAAGAAGGAACTTTCTTTTCTGAGGCTCATTTGTCATGGACACGAATCGACCAAATATGGACAACTAGAGGGCTGGCACCTAAAACTAGAAAAGTGGAAATCTGCCCAAAAACCTGCTCCGACCATAACGCCTTGAAAGTGGAATTGAGACTTACTCCAACCGGTTCCTTCAGATGGAAAATGAATGACACCTTACTAAGAGATCAGGAGATTGTGAAGAAGGCCCCAAAAACTTTAAGAGACTATATTGAAATAAATTTGAATACCACGGTAGAAAAAAGAACAATCTGGGACGCAAGCAAAGCAGTTATGAGAGGGTTTCTGATACAACAAAATACGATCAAGAAAAGACTCTGGAATGAAAAAAAGGAGAAGATCTTGGAGAAAATAAGAGAAGGAGAGAAAAAACTGAGAACCAAACCAAAGTCGAAGGAGGTGCTGAGAGAAATTAAATTCCATCAAGCACAATATTCGAAATTGATAAATCAAGAGGTGGAATGGAAAATTAAACAAATGAAGCAAAGATCATTCGAATCAGCAAATAAATGTGGAAAACTGCTAGCATGGCAGCTGAAAAAGAGACAAAAATTGAATACAGTTACAAACCTAGAGATTGAAGGGAGAATTGTTCAGAAACCAGAAGAAATCAGAAAGTGTTTCCAGAGATATTTTAAAGAACTTTATGCACAGGGGCCACAGAGAGAGTTTGAAATAGATCAATTCTTAAAAACCAATGGACTATCAAAAATAACACAGGAAAAGAGAACAATCCTGAATTGCAAAATAACGCAACAGGAAATTGAAGGTGCCATTCAGAATATGCAACTAGGCAAATCTCCAGGCCCTGATGGACTTACCTCCAAATATTATAAGACTTTGAAAGACTATCTGATACAACCTTTGATGGAGGTTTGTAACCAGATTATGGAGGGGAAGAAGGCACCGGAGTCGTGGAAAGAAGCTTTCATCACATTGATTCCCAAAGTGGAAACTGAAAAGACTCAACTTAAAAACTACCGTCCCATCTCACTCCTAAATGTGGATTACAAAATTTTTGCAGATATTCTGGCAAGTAGACTTAAAAAAGTACTGAATGAAGTAATCCATAAAGATCAGGCAGGCTTTCTCCCAGGAAGACATTTGTTTGATAATACCAGGAATATTATTGACATTTTGGAACTCTTGCAAACTAAAATCAATACAAGAGCAGTGTTAATTTTTATTGATGCAGAGAAAGCCTTTGACAACATTTCTTGGATGTTCATGAAGAAAAACTTGGAAGGGATGGGAGTGGGACGGGGGTTTGAAAATGGAATAGAAGCAATCTATTCAGAGCAGAAAGCTAAATTGATAGTGAACAATGTGGTGACAGAGGAGTTTAAAATTGAAAAAGGGACACGACAGGGGTGCCCCTTATCCCCTCTGTTATTTATTTCAGTCCTGGAGGTGCTTTTGAACATGATTAGGGAGGACTGGATGGTACAAGGAATACAGGTCGGAGTGAAACAATATAAACTGAAAGCATTTGCAGATGACTTGGTTTTAACATTACAGGAGCCAGAATCTAGTACAAAAAGAGTTTTAGAACTGATTCAGGAATTTGGTCGGGTGGCGGGATTTAAGTTGAACAAGCAAAAAACTAAGGTTTTGGCTAAAAATTTGACACCTACAGAAACGGATGGGTTCCAGAGAGAGACAGGATTAAGTGTTGTTAAAAAAGTGAAATACCTGGGGGTTCATTTGTCTTCCAAAAATTTGAATTTGTTTAAAGACAATTACGAAAAATGTTGGGTAGAAATCAAAAAAGATTTGGAAATTTGGTCAAGACTGAAACTTTCCTTGTTGGGTCGAATTGCAGCTATAAAAATGAATGTATTGCCGAAAATGTTATTTCTGTTTCAAGCCCTACAGATTGTGGACAGAGTGGAATGTTTTGGAAAGTGGCAGAAGGACATCTCCAAATTTGTCTGGCAGGGCAAAAAGCCCCGAATAAAGTTTAAAATACTAACTGACTCGAAAGAAAGAGGGGGGTTTGCCCTGCCAGACTTGAGGTTGTATTATGAATCTGCAGCCTTCTGTTGGTTGAAGGACTGGTTTTTGTTGGAGAACACTGATGTCCTAGATCTGGAAGGGTTTGACAATGCTTTTGGTTGGCATGCATATTTGTGGTACGACAAGGTTAAAGTTCATAAATTGTTTAAAAACCATATTGTCAGAAGAGCAATATTTATGGTCTGGATGAAATACAAAGACTTACTAGAGGGCAAGACCCCGAGGTGGCTATCACCGGTGGAGGCCAAGGCTCGAAAAAGACCCAACATGGAGGCCTACTGGCCGAAATATTGGGAAATAATTGAAAAAACTGGAGACAATTGGAGGTTGCAGAGCCAGGAGAAAATAAAAAATAAGGTGCGAGACTGGCTACACTATGCTCAAATTCAAGAGGTGTTTAAAATAGATAAAAAAGTTGGTTTCCAGGTGGAAAAATCGAAATTAGAGACGGAACTGTTAGAACCAAAAACTAAGATACTCTCTAGAATGTACAACTTGCTGCTTAAATGGAATACACAGGATGAGACAGTAAAATCCGCCATGATAAAGTGGGCACAGGACATTGGGCACAACATTATGTTTGAGGACTGGGAAAGGTTATGGAACACCGGAATGAAGTTCACGGCATGTAATGCCTTGAAGGAAAACATTATGAAAATGATATACCGGTGGTACATGACCCCAGTCAAGCTTGCTAAGATATACCACTTGTCTGACAATAAATGCTGGAAATGTAAGGAGGCTGAAGGGACATTCTTTCACCTCTGGTGGACCTGCCCAAAAGTGAAGGCCTTCTGGGAAATGATTTACAATGAGCTAAAAAAGGTATTTAGGTATACCTTTCCCAAGAAACCAGAGGCCTTCCTCCTGGGCATGGTAGACCAGAAAGTGTTAAAGAAGGATAGAACTTTGTTTATGTATGCTACTACAGCAGCAAGAATTCTCATCGCAAAGCACTGGAAGACACCAGATTTACCCACGCTGGAAGAATGGCAGACGCAGTTGATGGACTACATGGAATTGGCTGAAATGACTGGCAGAATCCGAGATTTGGGAGAGGAAGTAATGGAGGAGGACTGGAAAAAATTTAAGGACTATTTGCAAAAACAATATAAGCTGTATGAATGTTAAGAATGTGTACGATTAGGAAACTTTTGCTTCAGCAACTTGAATAGGTGAATTGGAAACTAAGTTATAAGAAAGACGAGGTGGACAACATGAAACAACCATACTATGTTTATTTTTAAGGTACATATAACTGAGATACAGTATTTTGAATTTAGAAACATAGTATTTGAAAGATACAGTAAGATATGAAATAAGGTAACAAATTGCTGATGTTTTAATTGCAAAGAACGCAGGATTCGGAAGATGTGGGGAAGTCCGGTTGGAACGGTTAAAGTATTTTGGAAAGTTGGTTTCTATGTATTTTTTCTTTTTCTTATTTTCATTCTTTACTCTTTATTCTGTAAATCTCTGACTATTTGAAAGAAAATTTAATAAAATATTTTTTAAAAAAAATAAAACCAGAGGAGAAACCCTCCCAAAGATTAAAAAAAAAAGAGAACTTCCTTCGTCAAAGACAAACTCTTCGCGTTCAGTTTGCTTAGCGAGTCAAAGTAGGTCTTCATGCTGATCATACCCATTTTCCAAAACATTTCGTCAAAGTTAGGGCTCTCCCCGTCCCCCACGACATTGTTGGCAAACAGGGCGGAATTGTTGAATTTGAAATGCACGGGGTTCCCCTTGCCATCTTTGGCGCATGGAACGTCGGCCGTCTTAATGGCCTCAAGGACCAGGGGAGTCTGTGAATCTGCAAAGGTGATCAGGAACTGGATGTTCTCCTTGATATCTTTCCCAAAGATGGAGAGCACGGAATCAAAGACGTATTTCTCGGCTGCTGTTAGGCGGTTTGTGGAAGCCTTGACCACGAAGCAGACGCAATCGATGTGGTCGATTCCTCCTGGGATGGAGAAAAACTCACGGATCTTCTCCACTAACTTTTTGTCCTGCTCTATTCCTCTCGTGTCTCCGAATCCTGGAGTGTCAACAAAAGTGAGGGAGCAAGGGATCTTGAGACCCTCTTGATAGTTCACCACATAAGCCCTCACTTCGGATGTCTGGCTTTCCACTTGGTTTCTGCCGGTCACTTCATGAATAAGTTTGAACCGGAATTCGTCTCCCCATTGCACGCCCAGGATGTAGTTGATCATCCCATTGATGAGAGTGGTTTTCCCTGATCCAGACGCTCCCATCATCATGATCACTTTGTTGGCGATCTGCAAGTTCTCTTTTCCTAGATGGTACTTTGGAGACGTTTCAGACTCCTTTTTCAGTTTTAATGCATAAACAGAAGGTTCACCCCTTTCTACAAGGATACTTTCTTTGAGATATTTCTGAGGTGGTTTGATTTTACTCCTTTCCTGTGTTTTGGAAGAAGCCATCTTCTTTTTAACAAACTTGCTGTCACAATTAAAAGAGAAACACACGTACCTGTATTAGAAAAATAAATGTACTTTTCTTCCTATCATTATCATTATGATTTTATCACTTTCGACACATGTCTCAGGAAAAAGTACAAAATGCAATGAAAATAGTTCAAAAATATTCTAAAACAAATAGTAGCAACTTCCAAAATAAAAAACCCAGTGCCAAGCAGACCGTCAAGGCACAAACTTGTTGGAACAGAAAGATGTCTTCTATTTTTTTCTGGGTGCCTGTCCTATCTTGACAGAAATGCTGTTCCACAGATCAGAGGCAGCCACACTAAGAGCCCTGCTCTGATTTACCAGTTAGAACCTGGGTGCATATGTGGGTAAGAATTTCTCAGTTATTGTAATGGGAATTGGGGTTGCTCGTGCGTAAGTTGCCTCTACTCTCAGCAAAGTTGCCTGGTTAAACCTTTCCCTGGCTGCACAGCCCTTACTCCGCGGCTGTGTCAGTCACTGGCAGAATCCGTCAGTGGGCGTTTCCTGAACTTCTCCCAGCATAAAAGTTCTTTGACGCCAAGTCTCCGCCTAGCCTCCCTGCGCGGAAGTCTTCTGCGCAGGGTGGGCGTGGCCAGCGGAGGACCTGTGCTCTCCCCGCTAGTTTCTGTGGAAGAGTCCTGGAGACATCTCTCCAAAGCCCTCCCCTGCTCCCCTTTCTGCCTGGTGTCACGCTGATTTCCTTCCTCAGTGGATGAGTTCCCTCTCTCCCTACTGGGCCCTTCTCCGGCATCGCTGGAGAGCCTTACCTCCACTCCTGGCTCCGATGGCAGTTCCCTGACAGTTATCAAAGAAACAAACAAACAAAATCAGGACAGTCCCAAGTCGGAACATTCAGGTGTGATTCCAGTAATGCAGGGGATCAGGACCCTTCCAACTCTGCAATTCTATCACTCTATGATTTGGAGCATATGGGAGACCACATATTCAAAATATTCAAAATCAGCACCAGATGACATCACATTTGGATGGAATTTGCCACCTGTGTGACTATTGTGAAATAAGCTGGGTTCTGAGAACCCAGATTTGGTGGGTCAATTTCTCTGAAGGGGCTATGCCTAAGGCTTTTTAAAACCAGGTCATAATAAATTGCATAGAAATATCCTTCCAGTCCTGAGCTCCAACTAAATGGGCAGCTGTGAGCAAATGAGTTGTTAGTATCTTGCTATGTAAACTGGAGTTAGATCCCAGAAACATGGAGACTAAACACAACCAGGGACATTTCGAAAAGCATCAAATCCCAAATTTTGCTTACATGCTCATGATCCCACCACAAATGGTAGTTAAGAACCTTTCACATTGGAAACCCATCAACAAAAGGGGGAGCAGCACCCTTTCTGCATGTGGTTTAGGCGCACGGGGGTTTACATATTGTTTTTAGTGAATGTTGATGAATCCGACCATTTTCAATGCACTTCCTTTTCTCATTAATTGATGGAGACTGGTAAAACAAACCAAGGGAACACACAGAAATGTCCAGGATGCAGTAGCCCAGATGGTCCACAGCCGCCTGCACCCTCCCTTCTACAAGGAAGCAACAGGTAGTGGCAAATGTGCTCAGCATCTTTGGAGTCAGGGCAGGGGTCCCCCTAGTCCCACCCCAAAGCCCAGGAGAGCCTTGCGCTGCAGCCTTCATTCCTTTGCTCCAAGTCTGGGCCAAATCAGGATGGATTTGTGGCCTTTCCAAAGAGCCAGAGGCAGGAGGCGAGGGCATCATCAGCGCAAGAGCCCCATCACCCAGTCCGCTCTGCAATATGCCAGCTGGAACGGTTTGCAGCAGCCGTGCAAAAGAAGCCTTTGAGAACAAAAGAAGCCGCGACAACTTCTAATGTGCAAATGCATCTTACCAGAAACGTGGAAAACGGATGACTCTCCCTTTGTCCACAAGTGGCTCTCTTGCTTGAGTTTGTCTCAACTTGCGTTGGTCCCCTCTTAAAGCACAAGTCTGTTTCAGCTGCAGAGGCCACTTCTCCTTTTATCTATTTGCGAGTGACAAAGTGCAGGGAGACAAACATCACTTTCAGGAGGAGAAGGAAGTTGTGAGATGGTGGAAGCCGTTTCCACTCATCAGCATTTCACTCCAAAAAGGCTCTTAAGCGGTGCATCGTAGAGTTGGAAGGGACCCCCAAGGGCCATCTAGTCCAACCCCCTCCTGCAGTCTCCCCACAAGTCGGATCCTTAGTTGCACAACCCTCCCTTTCCTGGTAAGGTAAAGGGACCCCTGACCATTAGGTCCAGTCGTGGCTGACTCTGGGGTTGCAGCGCTCATCTCGCTTTACTGGCCGAGGGAGCCAGTAAAGATATAGATATAGGACACAATATAGATTTTAACCTCTGAGGAAAACTCTGGAAAAGTGACTTGAAGATTACAGCATGTTATTCTTTGAAGGAGAACTACCTGAAAATGATTGACAGATGGTACTTTACTCCGAGTAGGCTTGCTAAGATGTATAAGACAGAATCAAATAATCCGGAGCGATGTGGGGTGAGTGGCGCGGTGCTTCGAATTGACTGTTATTTTCATGGAGTGAAGCCGCATTGCTGTTGCCGGAGAGTGCTGACTTTTTCCTGTGGACAATTGGATTTTAAACAACTACCCGTGAGTAGAACGGAAAATTGGACTATGAAACTTCTTAATTTGGCACCGAAGCGGGAAGGTCTAAACAGGAAGTCCGCCTTCCGCTTTTGTAAATAGATTGAAGCAAAGACATTGCAAGCTAAAGTCTGGAAAGTTGTTTGTAAAGGACTAAATTTCCATCAGTTAAAACTACCAAGCCCCCCTTGGAAGCAGGAGAAGAGGGGGGAAATCTTAGACTGTTTAAACCTGCAGAAGAGAGAGTAAAGAAAGATAAATTTCCACCGTCTTGAACCTGGGAACGGGGTGTCAGAGACAGACGCTTTGGGGAAGTTCATTGACTGTGAATAAAATTTTTTTTTGACAGATAGTTAAAAAAGAGAAACATATTGATTCCAATGTTCCCTTTTGCATTTAAAAGGAACAAAATATCTGAAAAACGAAAGGAATTTTGTTGATGGATCGGCTCTTAAAAAGACGGATACAAACAGAAATTGTTTCCTCTAGAGGGAGCTTGTGAAACTGTTGCTGGAGTCGATCTGGGGAATTCTACAGCTGTAAAGATTAAAGATCGTGAGAACCAGACACTGACCTTGAACAAGAATGTGCCCAGAAGAAGCTTTAGTGCTTGCTTTTTGCAAGACAAGCGCTTTACTGGAACAGCTACATGAGAAGATGGATTTGATGACTGTTGCAGTTAGCAATTTTGGACAAACAGTGAATACCTATATAGAAACCACTCAGGAACCAACCCAGGAATGTGCTTTGACAGGGCAAGTTGTGCAGAAGATAAAGGAGGAGGTTGTTGCTGAACCTCAAGTAATAGAAATGGAGAGAGCCGCGGCCTTGCAGGAACATAAGTTGTTGTTTCTGACGATTGAACCTGGAGAAAGTCGGATTTGGAGAGATGGAGTACTGTTTGGTTTGGAGATGGGAAGTTGGATAGATCCCCCTATGCAGGGATGTTTTGACTTTTGGGATCTGGTTTTGGGCCAGGGGGAGTTTGGAGCTGTGGGGGCCCTTAACCTTGGAGGGACTTTGAAACATGCCTTCAAATATCTTTTGGATTTCAGTGCTGACTATGGAGAATGGGCTGACCTGTCAAGAAGGGATAAAGATATTGTCAAGTTGGAGTCTCCCCGAGATCTACCCCTCAGTGAGAAAGGAAGGAAATTAAGAATAAGATCAGCAGAAGACAAAGTAAAGTGCAGGTATAAACATGAAGAAGACCTGCAGAAGGGACATGGAAAAGACTTAAGAGCCTCGGATAGAAGGTCACCAGGTTGGTGGACTAGATGGAAGGGATAGAAAGGACTGACAAAACCCGAGACCAGGAAGAAGAGACAATGGATGAAGATTGGAAGAAAGTTTAAAAATTCATTTAGAGAATTATTGTAAAATTAATGAGTGTTAGAAAAAATGTTGGAATGAAACTATTTGGCTTTAGTAGAAAGGTTAAAAGGAATTATGTATAAATAAGTTTTAAGTTTTAAGTTTTAGGGCTTTTTATGGTAAGATAAGGTTAAAATAAATTAAGGTAATTTAATGACAGAATATAGTGAAAGATGGAAAGGATTTGCTGAGATAATTAACAACTAGAATACAAAAAAGGGAGGTGTGAGGAGGTCGATGAAACAAGTTAACGAAAGATAAAGATTTGGGAATATTGCATTTGTTTTTAATTTTTTTTGTTTATTTTGGTTTTTGGTTTTGATGTATTGTGTGTTTTGTTGTTTCTTCTTCTTCTTCTTCTTCTTATTGACGTGTATTGTTTAATTTCTCTTTTTGTCTACCTTTTTTCCTTTTCCTTTTCTTTTTCTCTGTAATTTTAAATTCTCAATAAATATCATTTTTTAAAAAAAACAAATAAGTGCTGGAGATGCAAAGAAATTGAGGGAATGTTGTTTAATATGTGGTGGACTTGTAAAAGGGTAAAAGAGTATTGGGAAATTATTCATAATGAATTGAAAAAAAAAATTGTTTAAAAGTACTTTCCCAAAAAAACCTAGAGTCCTTTCTGTTGGGGATAATTCAGACGGAAATTCCCAGGTGTCAAAAAAGGTTATTTATGTATGCTACTACTGCGGACCGTGTTTTCTTAGCCCCCAAATGGAAAACGAGTGAGATCCCAACCAAAGAAGAATGGCAACTGAAGTTGACAGAATATGCACAGCTTGCAGACTTAACATACAGAATAGGAGAACAAGAAGAACATATGTTTAGAGAAGATAGGAAAATGTTTATTGAATGTATGGGAAATAATTGTGTACAGCTGAAAATGCTTGCAGCATTAAGATACCGTAAATTCAACAGTGTAAATTAGTTTTGATGGTTGTAATAATGGAATACTGATTGGTATAGTTTTTGTAAAATATGCAGGGATTTATGATATGCAAAAGGAACCGTGGAAAGAGAAGAAGGGAAGTCATTGGCTAACAATAGGCTCTGGGCATTTCCTGGGAAGGGAGGAGTGTATGTGTCTGAGGGATTAACACACTCCATATATATGCATGTGAAATAAGGTTTGCGTGCAGCATAAACAAAACATAGCATGTGAAATGAAACTGCAAGATCTCTGCTGCGCTGTTGTGCAAAGAGGAGAGAAACTGCCATCTTGTTTTGCATTTAAGGTGGAGCAGAAGATAGATACGACTGATATGAAAAATTCCTGCCTATCGGGGTTTCCCACACTAGGCAGGGTGTTATTTTTAACAGTGCAAATTCTCAGAAATGGTCCACAGCACACAGCTTTCGCTTTTGCTTTTGCTGTTTACTCCCATAGTTTCCCTGCAGCTTTCTCTGCCTTCCTTGGCCTCCTGAGCAGGGAGAGCCTTCTGAAATCTCAATCAGGGATAGTCCGACCACGAGGTGGGAGAAGGCATGTTCTCAAAGAGCCCCTGTTTTCCAGGGACAGCCCAGGAATTGCATAAGCCACCCCGGTTTCTGATTTGATCCTGGAATGCCCCGGTTTTCTTTTTCCTCCCCTCGAAGTATCGGAGAACAATTAAAAGTGGTGTGTAGGGGCAAAAACGGACTCCTGTTTACCCTGAAAATAAAATTCCTGCACCAAACGGAGGAAATGGTGATGGCGACGCACAAAGCCCCTCCTATAATTTTGAAGGAAAAGGTCACCAATCCCCTTTCCATTGCGTAATTGCAAGGCTTCAGTGGCCAACCCTTTCTCAGGAAACACTGGGAGTGTTTATTCCTTAATTGAAAATGGAGCCTTGCTCTGTCTGTTGTTGTTGTTTAGTCGCTTAGTCGTGTCCGACTCTTCGTGGCCCCCTGGACCAGAGCACGCCAGGCACTCCTGTCCTCCACTGCCTCCCGCAGTTTGGTCAAATTGCGCTGTCTACTCATAAGTAAATCCCACGGTATTCAATGGTGCTTACTCCCATGTAACTGGGTAAAAACTAGGCAGCTTCACACTGCAAGCGGAACCATTTTTACTCAGAAGTAAGTCGCACTCAGTTCAATAGGATTTCCCATGGGGCTGCCCCTATAAATACCAGACAGATGGGCGATTAAAGGGTCTGAGGAACAAGGAGGAGGAATGAGGGATGCAGGACAAATTTGATGCAGCTTCCATTGAAAAGTGAAAAGTATTTGGTACGAAGTTGTAAGTGGGACGGGGGAGGGGGTTAAATATGCTCTCTGTTCTTGTTTTCAGATATGAAAAAAAAGAAGAAGAGTTGTTTTCTGGAGATGGGTGTTAAATAATTCCCTTCCCAAATGGTAAAATTTCAGAACTTTGGGAAGTTCAAGCATGTCTCTCGCTGTGCAGGACCTGGTGTCCAGGCACTCATAAGAATTGACTGTACATTTACAGACAGTGTGGTGTAGTGGTTAAGAAGGGTAGTCTTGTTATCTGGGGAACTGGGTTCGCGTCTCCGCTCCTCCACCTGCAGCTGCTGGGTGACCTTGGGCCAGTCACACGTCTCTGAAGTCTCTCAGCCCCACTCACCTCACAGAGTGGTTGTTGTGGGGGAGGAAGGGAAAGGAGAATGTGAGCCGCTTTGAGACTCCTTAAAGGGAGTGAAAGGCGGGATATCAAATCCAAAACTCTTCTTCTTCTAATTGGCTGTATGACAGTATATGTGTCTGGCTTAGAAACAGGCCTCTTTTTGTTTCCTGGGGCTTATTCCCAGGAAGTGGGTGCAGGAGGGCAGTCTAGGCTTCGGTTTAGGATTGGTGTTTGGGGAAATGGGGTTATTTAGCCTTTGAACGTTGTCTGTCCACAATGACCATAGCTGTCAACTTTTCCCTTTTCTTGCGAGGAATCCTATTCGGAACACACACCCCTGCCAGCAATTTTATGACTACCTCCTCCCACCACGCTCTCTCCAAATTCAAAATGTACCCCCCGATCCAAAATGGTCGGTGACCGTTTGATCCAGCTCCCATTGAAAGGTGGAAATTATAAATTTCCACTTTCCAAAGCAAAATGAAACACAGCCAGTCTCTGAAATCCTCACTTTGTGGAATTTCGCGACGCAGTTCTCCACCCAGAGTTCACAAGAATGCATATAACTGTGAAAATGACATGCAAATATGCATTTTATTAGGAACAGTGTCTTGCAAAAGTATGTATGTAATTTACAAAGGTGTTTGTTAGGGGAAATTGACACAAAAATACACAATTGACACAAAAATACAGTTAAACTTTCATAATGGTTCAAAACTAAAACATTTCCAGAGAGTTTAAGATGGGGGAAATGAGAAACTGAGAGAACTAAAGTGGACTGATGTATCCACTCCTTTATGGGGTTTAGGCAACTGCGGACAGTTAGGCATGTTATTATTTTCATAAAATCCTTTACCACTTGATTGTAGAAAACCTCAAAGCGCTCTGCAAAAACAATAATGCAACAGGATTATGATTAATAATGAAAACATCCACAAATTAAAACCAGCGACAAACTACAAACATATCAGCATTCTAAATATGTGAGTAGCCTTGTCTAAACAAAAATGTTTTTTGCAGGCGGCAAAAAAACGGTAGAAAAGTTGCCTGCCTGATGTCGATATGCAGGGAGTGTGGGTGCCGCCACACCGAAAGAACGATTTCTTATCAATGCAAAACAGACATTATGTGGCACCTGTAACTGTGCCCATTCTGCCAATCGAAGCATCCAGAGACCACATGTGGGGTCAGGCGATCTCAGGGCTAAACTGCTCCCAAACTGTTATGGACTTAATATCCTGAGAGCAATGCCTTGAACTTGGCCTGGCAGCAAATTGGGAGCTAGGGCAGGTCTCTGAGCCCAGGCGTCCTAGGCTGACAAACACCTGCTGCTGTCAACAATGGTGGCATCCTGCACTCATTGCAACTTCCAGATTAGGCACAAGGGAAGCCCCACATATTTTAGAAAGAAATGAAACACTATAAACTAGATGATATAAGAGCATCCTTCAATTCTTTCCCCCTCTTTCCCTTTTTCTGTGCAGGGCCTTGATCCGTCCCCGTGAAGGATCTGCTGGAGATTTTCCATCTGCTTGGAGACATCCTTCTCCTCTTCTCCAGCTGCCTTGTTATTCAAAGCAAAGTAGCGATTCCCACAATCCTTAACCAGTTTCAGGAGCGCCTCATTTTTGGACTTCTCCACATATTCCTCCAAGGATTCACCTTTTTAAATCCTCTTTGTGGGTGAACAAGACAAGCATGCGCTTCCCAAACTTCTTCCTAAACACCTTCTTGACCATTTTAGCAATTTCCTCGTCTTCCGCAGTGAAACGGCCCACAGTGATCACCAAGACCAGAACGTAAGGACTGGACTTGCAGAGTTTGTTGATCTCTCTCTGTTTGAGTATTTCGAACTAGAGACAGTGGGCGTGTCAATCACAGAAAACCTCTGACCCTTAAATTCCCCACTCTCCTTCTCGACTTTCTGAGTTGTTGGCTTAGCTGAAAAAGCCGAGTGAAATTTCTCCCGTCCGAGGAGGGTGTTCCCTGTGGCACTTTTCCCAACACTGGTTAGGTGGCCACCTGTCAGGGATGCTTTAGATGAGAGTCCTGCATAGCAGGGGGTTGGACTAGATCAGAGGTTCCCAAGCTTATTTGACCTAGTGCCCCCTTTTCAGAAAAAAATACTCAGTGCCCCCTGGAAATCTACCTCCGTTAAGTGCAGAAACAGAATGATGCCATGACAAATTTGCATTCTTTCTATGTATCTATATTTCTAGCTACATCCTAAGTAGATAATCACTCCGACTTTAACTCTACGTTACATTGATAAGCATCATTATACAACAAATGAAACCATGCACTCAATGGTTTTTCACAATTTTATTCTCTTCTCGTCTTTCTTCATGCTTTATTCTATTATTTAGACTACACTAACAGGGAGAAGATGCTTGATCTGAGAGCTGCTGCCATTCAATGGATGGAGCTGTGAGAACATAAGAATGGGGGACAACCTGGCTTGCCAGTAGTACATGTGAGAAGAACCTAGGGGGTCTTGGTGGACTCCAAGCTTAACGCGACTCAATAGTGAGATGCAGCAGCAAAAAGAGGTTGGGTGGCCGTCTGTTATGGATCCTTTAGTTGAGATTCCTGCCTTGAATAGGGGTGGACCAGCTGATCCTCAGGGTCCCTTCTAACTCTGTGATTCGACGATTCAACGATTCTATGAGCAGGATGAGATGTTGCCCAGCTGGAGGGAGCATCTCTGAGCAGGTGCAGAGTGCAAATGGCCTTCTCTAGCTGCAGCAAAGCCAGGCACAGACCTAGAATTCAGAGGAAGCACCTTCCTGGGCGTGACGGCAGGGTTCCCAGCTGGGTTTGTACCCCCAGAGATAAAGCTACTGGTCTTCGAGGGTGTCTGTGAGACTGTGTTGCTGCTGCTGCTGCTTCCTCCTCCTTCCACCCTTCTCCCCTTCTCCTCAGCCCCCTTTTCCTGAGTCATGCGCCCCAGTGCCCACCCCCACTGCAACCATCTCACTTGTAGAGGCCCACACTTTAATAAACGAAATCGTCAGGAAAAGCAAATGTTGAAAGGACATTTTTGGAAGCACATTTGTGTAGGCTGGCTTATGTGGCATCCACCCATTTCCGGGAGTTGCAAGGAAGGGCCAGGAATGCTGAAGGACCCTGGGCATTCCTGCTCAGCCCCTTTCTCCTCACCCACCTCACCCCATGCCCACCTTTTGAGACGTCACCAAGCCTTGACTAAACCCTCCGTGTTCTATATCTGCAGCCTTAAAGGCTGGCCACTTGGCAAGCCGAGGCAGAATCATAGAATTGTAGAGTTGGAAGAGACGCCCAGGAATCTCTGGTCAAGCATCCCTGACAGATGGCCATCCAAGCTCTGCTTCAAAACCCCCAGGAAGCAGAGTCCACCACCTCCCAAAGGAGTCCATTCCATGGTTCAATGGCTCTTCTGATGTTGAGATGGAATCTCCTTCCTTGTCATTTGAATCCATTGGTTCAGGTCCTACCAAGGTGTGTGTGTGTGTGTGTGTGTGCGCGCGCGCCTGTAATGATGCTGCCATTCCACAAGCTCCCACAAAACCTTGCCTTTCATCTTCCTCCTCCCTGCCTAAGCTGGGAGCTCCTGAATGGCTGATTTGTGTGAATCTGCCCTC
>JAXCMG010009182.1:0-11597 GCA_034642415.1 Podarcis siculus | reverse complement strand
CGCCTAGACACCCCAACTTTTACACGGGAAGACACCCGAGGACACCAAAACCTGCATTCCTGTACCCGTGAAAATCTACGAAAGCAAATATCTCACCTCTACGGGGAGGAAACCTTCCAGCTGACAAGAACCTACGAGAAACTAGAAATCCGAAGAGCCACCATCTTATGTGATCTCTTGTTCCTACGCAACTGCCGAGACAACAACTTAATTCCCACATGCTTCCAACTTAAATTCCACTCTAAAACCCCAGCTACCGAAAGGATCCTGAAACGAACTGAACTATCCCTAATCAGAAACGAACTACACAAGAAAAGATACCTACTAAACCAAACCAACAAAGATCTGCTCACTCTTCACCTCAAACTCTGTAACAAAATCCACCCTGCACTCTGGGACAAATGCAAACAACTAGCCGTCTGGAGAGCTGAAACGGAGACCTCACATAAGACAGACACACACACCAACAAACTCCACAAACTAGAGAAACGCCAGAAGCCCAGCCACCCTCCACAACAACCCATGAAACAAACAGTACATAACATATCAGACAGGATCCTCACCTCAACTGAAACCAAAGTACTCTCCAAAGGTTTCAACTTTGCAGTCGCCCCGAGACGCATCCCCACGGAAAACATCATATGCGGAGTCGAAGCTAGCCTAACCAAAATCAACCCAGATGAAGCCAATAAAATCAGACTTGAAGTCACCAACATCCTCTGCTCCAGCAAACCACCCAGAAGCAATTTACACAAAGAAGAACAGAAAGCACTCACCAACCTGAGGAAAGACAACAACATAATCATTCTCCCAGCAGACAAAGGTAATGCCACTGTTGTGATGAACACATCGGACTACCAAGCAAAACTATCAAATCTACTCCAAGACCCTACCTACCAACCTATAAAAACAGATCCCACCACCTATCTGGAAAAAACCACCAAATCCAAAATAAAAGCCTCTCCTATCAGTGAAGAAATCCAGCTAAGAATCATCCCCAGAGAAAAATCATCCAGATGCCCCAAACTCTACGGCCTCCCCAAGATACACAAAGAAGGAACACCACTCAGACCAATAGTCAGCTCCATAGGCTCACCTCTACAAAATCTCGCTAAATTTCTCGCCAAGCAACTTCAGCCCTATGCAGAATCCATCTCTTCACACGTTCCAAACTCCTTCCAGTTCATAGAAACAATAAAGAAGCAAAACCTACATCCCAATGACCTACTTGTGAGCTTCGATGTTGTATCTCTCTTCACACAAGTGCCCATTAATGAAGCCTTGACAGCCATTCAAAACAAATACAATCCCCCCGAATACATCTTGGACCTGACCAACCACTGCCTAACCAACACGTACTTCATCCACAATGGACAAAGATACAAACAGATAGAAGGAGCACCTATGGGATCACCCCTCTCACCGGTCATCGCAAACCTGTACATGGAACACTTTGAAACCAATGCTTTAGACAAGTCAGAACACAAACCCAAACTTTGGCTCAGATATGTTGACGACACCTTTGTAATTTGGCCACACGGGAAGGAAAAACTGGACAGCTTCCTCACACATCTCAACAGCCTACACCCCAAAATACAATTCACTATGGAAATAGAAGCCAACAACCAACTTCCCTTCCTTGACGTCCTAATCTACAAAAAACCTGATGGCTCCCTAGGACACACTATCTACCGGAAAAAAACACACACCAACCGCTACTTACATGCACAATCACACCACCACCCTGCACAAATAAACTCCGTAGCCAAGACTCTCATCTCCAGAACCAAACGCCTGGCTGACAAAGACCACTTGACAACTGAGTTACAGAATCTCTCAAATGTGTTAATTGCCAATGGATACCAGCAAAACAGGGTTACGAAGCTAATCCAAAAAGAAACACCCCCCAAAAACCAAGACACAGAAGAAAACAATGGCATGGCCCTCCTTCCTTATATCAAGGGCACTACAGATAAAATTAGCAAAATCCTCCATAAACACAATATCAAAACAGCCTTTTGCGCCAACCAAAAAATAGCCAATATCCTCAGAAACCCCAAGGATAAAATCCAGTTGGAAAACCAAGGGGTCTATGAAATACCCTGCAAAGTCTGCCCAGCCACGTACATTGGACAAACAAACAGACGAATAAATGCACGTATCGCAGAACACAAGAATGCCGTCAAAAAAGAAGAAAAAACTTCCTCTCTTTTCCAACACATGAAAGAAACAGGACACGAAATTAATTTTGCAGATTCCAAATTGCTCTCTAACATGGAACATCACCACAAGAGAATAATCATGGAAGCCATCGAGATAGAGAAACACCCTCACAACATGAACAAGCGTGACGACACATCCCGCTTGCCAGACATCTGGAAATTAGCCCTCCCCACAAAAACTGACACCAGATCCAGAGGCACACAGAACGCCATCACCAATCAACCACACCAGACCCAAACCCAGACCCTCTCCACAGATAAATTACAGACACCATCCAGTAGCCAAACCACGATGGCACCTCCGGATGCTGCACCCCCCTGCAATCCCTACACAGATCTGGCTGGCACAGGCCACAAAACCACAAAACCACAGCTCGCCCCTATACACGAAGCCAAGCCAGAGCACAACAAAGCAGTACAGCCATCTTCTCAGAAAAACTCTTCACAAAGTTCAAGAGGTCAAGACACAAAAGCTTTAGCAACTAATCCACACCTAATGACCCACCTAAGTGGTACTCAGGATATCACTCAAGAAATCACTCAAGATATCCCTCAAGCAATTAAGGAACAAAAGAAGAAAAGGCACACTAGCCTGGGAACTTCCTCTCTGCCCAGAACATTGGAGGCTACACACCACACCTCCTCAACAGTATTTATAGGAACTCAAACACTGAGATCCTGCTCTGTTCCAGTAACAAGAAGCCGAAAGCACCAGCCTGAAGATGACGAGTGAGACCTCGTCGAAACGTCGCCTAGACACCCCAACTTTTACACGGGAAGACACCCGAGGACACCAAAACCTGCATTCCTGTACCCGTGAAAATCTACGAAAGCATATATATATATATATATATATAACCTGTTGACATGCCAGAACAACACAATTTTAACTCTGTGTTGGAACACTCAATTGGCATTACTTGGTGGAAGTATTTTGATATTTCGACACATCTTAA
Source organism: Podarcis siculus (assembly GCA_034642415.1). Classification (NCBI taxonomy): domain Eukaryota; kingdom Metazoa; phylum Chordata; class Lepidosauria; order Squamata; family Lacertidae; genus Podarcis; species Podarcis siculus. The sequence goes on along the minus strand of JAXCMG010009182.1, from coordinate 8,419 downwards.
TTTAGCGATCAGATTGTTGCCACCCACACAACTAATGGAGGTCACAGCATGTTTCATAAATACAAAGTGTAACACGAGTTTCTGCAAATATTTGTAAGGTGAAATAATGTCATTCCGAGTAGAAAATCTTCTGTAAACATATGCATTTTAAGGATTACTTTAGGCATGAGGTGGATTTTTTAAATTGTGCAACACAACTATCAGTGTCACACACATCACAGAGCTGAGACTGGTAGGGGAGAAGAAGTAAGGCTTTCTAGGTGCCCATTGCAACTTGTGGTAAATTATGAGGTTTTTTTATTATTATTTAATATGTTATGGAACATTACAATACCGGTCTTCAAATGGGAAATAATACTATTACCAGGCATTATGTAAATCACCGATAAGAATTACATGAGGGCAGTATGGCTGTAATTAGCCAGGAAAATACTGTAAAATGTTATGTCGCAAAGTTTATTGGCCCCTTCTTGTTGAAAAACTGTGTAGAAAGCTCAGAAATGGGGAAATTCTGTGTGTGAGGGGGAGAGCACACTATTATTACTTTATTTCGACTACATTTGAAATTTTGCACATGGGCAACTGCCTCTGTGGCCCTGCTCATGCTATGCCACTGCAAGGGGCTGCAGCCATCTGGCAGGGCTGGCCAGTGCTTGAAGGGAAATGGCCCACTGCTTTCTTCAATCCCTGTCAGTAGCTTTTCGCTCCCACATCATGGAGCTGAAGGCATAAAAGGAGCATTGCTCACACCATGTTCTCTGCTTAGTTTGCCTCAACAGCTCCTCTCTGCTTTACGGAGCCCACTCCAGCCACCCACAACCCGCCCAGCAGAAAACCCACCCAAGTTTTTATATATAACTTTTTATTGATGTTCCAATTTTTAAAAATACTTCAGTACATAATAAAATTGTCTTTTCCCGACTTCCAGACCCATTTTCCACGGTGTTTTAATTTCTCCCCCTCTACTGCACAATACCCTCTATTTCTTATACCAACACATCAGTATTGTATTCTCTAGTTCCTTTTGTTGCTCATATTTAAAATCCTCCTTGTGAGTTCATCAAACTAAGATTTCCTTAAGTAGTCCAAAAAGGGCTTCCCTTCTTCCACAAAACAATCATCGTTAGATTCTCTTATTTCGGCTATTAACTTTGTCAATTCTGCATAGTCCATCACATGGGTGTAGTCAAGGGTGGGGGCGCAGGTACCCTCCTAGATCCTCAAGCACCGTTAAAAAGCATAGAAAGTACTCAGTTTTCCGAGGTTCTGCCCCCCTAGCAGAAGCCTGACCCTCGCAATGTATTCTTGTCCTCTACTTAGAGTGTATTTTTTACCCGTGATTTCCCAAGAAAGGCTCAACAACTTTGACTTCCTTAAAAAGAAGTAAAAAAAAAAAAAAGTTGAACAACTTTGGCGGCCCCTAGAATATATCCTGGCTACGCCCATGATCCATCTGACCTTACTTCTCCATTCTTCTTTGCTGGGGAATTCTTCCACCCATTTTTGTGCATGCATAAATCTTTTTCTTTTCTTTTAAACTGCCCCTATAATCCCCAATATTATTTTTAAGACAGTATCTTAAAAAGCAGAGACATCACCTTGCCAACAAAGGTCCGTATAGTTAAAGCCATCCCAGTAGTGATGTATGGAAGTGAGAGCTGGACCATCAAGAAGGCTGATCGCCAAAGAATTGATGCTTTTGAATTATGGTGCTGGAGGAGACTCTTGAGAGTCCCATGGACTGCAAGAAGATCAAACCTATACATTCTTAAGGAAATCAGCCCTGAGTGCTCACTGGAAGGACAGATCGTGAAGCTGAGGCTCCAATACTTTGGCCACCTCATGAGAAGAGAAGACTCCCTGGAAAAGACCCTGATGTTGGGAAAGATGGAGGGCACAAGGAGAAGGGGACGACAGAGGACGAGATGGTTGGACAGTGTTCTCGAAGGTAGACTAAACGACTAAACAACAACAACAATAATCCCCAAGAGAAAGGCTAGCCCACCCAAGTTTCTGATGCCGAGACCCCGGCTGGCTTGGAGGGCTTCAGCCTTGGGCGACAGCCTCCCAGCCTCCCTCGGCAGCCGGCGCTCCTCTTCCACATGTGGCAGTGCAGCCGCCCGGCTCTGCAGACGAACCACGGGTCGCACGTGCGAAAGGCCGCGCGTCGTGTCCGGCAGTCCTCGTGCAAGCGAATACCACTTCATTGGTCGTCTCCCGCACGGCTTGACCTGCAGCAGCAGTAGCTGCCGCCGGAACTGCAACGAACGGACAGTTTGTCCCTTCGCGCTCCCCGTAGCCGTCGCGCACGCCGGCCGCCTGCCTTGCGCGCTGACGTCCCTCTCGCGTCAGAAGCCGCCGCGGCTGCGCCGGCGCGCTGCTCCTCCCCCTCCCCCACCTCCTCCTCCGCCGGTTGCCATGGCGGCGGCTGGGGCCCCGCCCCCGTGCGGATGAGCTCACGCGGTGCCGCAGCCCCGGGAGGAGGGGGGAGGGGCGGCTGCTCCCTCACAACAAGATGGCGGCGGCGGCTGCAGCGTCCGGTGGCGGCGGCGGCGGTGGAAGCGCCGGGGGTCCCCCGCTCCCGGCGCCCGGGACCCGCCTGCCTCCCCCGGCCCCGCCGCCCTCCGCGGCCCGCCCGCCGGGCCCCGCGCGCATCGGCTACTACGAAATCGAGCGCACCATCGGCAAGGGCAACTTCGCCGTCGTCAAGCTGGCCACGCACCTCGTCACTCGCGTCAAGGTGAGGCGGGCGCGACTCTGAGGGGCCTCGGAGCCGCTCCTCCGCCGCCCGGGCGCCTGACAGCTCCGCTCCCCGAGGCTGGAGCGCGCCGCCCCCGCGGCCTTGTGGTGGGGGGTCGCGTCTGCTTCGTGCCCGGCAGCGACAAAGCGAGAGGGGAGACCAGACCAGACCGCCAGCCCGGCACCGGCCACCCCGGCTCCTCTCCTCTCCCTTCCTATTTCCCTTCCGAGCCCCGCCACGCCGAGAATGTGCGTGGCGCGGCTCTGGGCATCCCCGGAGGCGTTGCAACGGGCTCCTTGGGCTTGCAGGAGACTGGCTTGGGAAGGTGGTCTTGCCCCTTTCCTCCTCGCAGTGAGGGATGCTGTTGCCGCCTCCCCGTCCAGGACTTGGTCCCCACAACCAGGCTGCCCTGCTTGTGCTCCCGCTTTCCGCGCTCCCGGAGAGGGGAGGCTTCTCCCGAGAGTGCCACTTTCCGCTGCCACAGCAAACCTGGTCCTTTCCTTTGCCTGCTGGCTCGTTGGAAGTGCCTGTGGTCCAGGCAGGCGCTGCTGCTACTGGGTTGCTGTGGACCAGCCACATGTGGCTAGGGATGCAGGCACCCTGGGTGCCTCCATGCAAAGTAGCCACGGTGGTAACTTTGAGAGCACCTTGCTTTCCGGCACTGATAAGGTTCATCAAAAAGCCGGGCACGGTCTTGCTGTCAGTTTGCACTGGGCCTCTGTTGATCTCGGACTAATAAAGAAAATCCTCCTACTCTCTCTCTCTCTCTCTCTGTGTGTGTGTGTGTGTGTGTGTGCCTGTCTGTGGAAAGGAGGTCTTTAGGAGATGGTTCAGAAACTTCATTTAGATTTTTGTTTCATTTAAATTTTGCTTAAACAGCAGAACCTTTTAAGGCTACTCATGACCTGTTTTTATTCAGTGAAGGAGGATTGGAATGCTTCTGTGCTGTTGAAAAGAGCAAGGGCAATGAGCGTTGCCTTTTGTGAGGCCTGGCACCTGTTAGCAGAGCTTAGTGCCTTTTTCTTTAGTCAATTTCTTTCATATGCTTTTGGTGCATTAGCTGGCAATACGTACCTGTGCTAGCTGCTTACGTTTGCCATGTTGGATGATGGCTTCATAGTGGTAGTGTCCCTTTCCATCAATTGGGATCTGATTTGGCATTTTTTCTGTCCAAGGTGTGATATTCTGAAACTGACCAGATTACCGGTACGTATTTCATTCATCATTTGACAAGAATCTAAACCAAAGCTGGTCACTTTCCAAGGATACTTCTGCTTGGGGCAGGACAGAATTTCCTGTCTGATCTGGTGGCAGCAGCCTTGGAATCTTACACCTTCTCTTAAAGCATGAAGCCTGACTACTGGCAGCAGTAATCTCAAGATTTTTGCCCTGTAAGCATCTTCTGAGATGGCAATTATCATTCTGCATGTGGAAAGGAGTGGTCTGGCTTGTGATGGTTGATCCCGGGTGACTAATGGGAGGAGGGTGTCACCAGCTGGTCTGATGGTACGTTTGAATTCTGGGTCTGAGAGGAGAAAGCAACTTGATTAGATCAATAGTGGGAGAAAAGGGGTTTTGAGTTGTTGGGGGTTTTTTTGTTTTGTTTCCTGCCATGTAATCTATTCCTTAATCACCAGTTACTGCTGCTAAGAGTGGTCCTTGTGATTTTATTTTTTTGCACATATGTAACTTCTAATTGAATTGTTAAATGACATTGAAACTCAAGGACTACAATCTTTGACTCTATCTTTTACTTTCCCCTTTATATACACATATATATCTGCCAACTGAGGACTACAGTTTATTCATTTGATAAAGTGGACTCTTGTCCATGAAATAATAATAATAATAATAATAATAATAATAATAATAATAATAATAATATTTTTACCCCGCCCATCTGACTGGGCTTCCCCAGCGACTCTGGGCGGCTTCCAACCAAATTAAAATACAGTAATACATCAAACATTAAAAGCTTCCCTTAAAAGGGCTGCCTTCAGAAACTTGCCATAACAAATTAGTTGGTCTTCAACATGCTACATTGAACCAAACACAGGTACTACTTGTATCCGCTGATCATGAAGCTGAATTTTGGGTTGTCGTCTTAGCTGCTGGGCCTTTTAGATTGATGATGTGCTAAGCAGCTGTTTGTTCATCAAATGTTGCTGAATGCAGCTTGATAGCAAGTCTGACTAACTAACATATACAGTGGTACCTCGGGATAAGAACTTAATTCGTTCTGGAGGTCCGTTCTTAACCTGAAACTGTTCTTAACCTGAGGTACCAGGCCTCCTGCTGCTGCCGCGACGCCATTTCTGTTCTCATCCTGAAGCAAAGTTCTTAACCTGAGGTACTATTTCTGGGTTAGCGGAGTCTGTTACCTGAAGTGTCTGTAACCCGAGGTACCACTGTACATTATGAGAAATTCTCCTATTGTTGGAATAAGTCAGGTGAGAATAAGTCAGTGCTCCTGCTTTTTGCCTGCTCCCATCTACTTTTAATCTGGTGCCAGGAGCAGCAATGCAGAAATCTGCAGAAATCTGGACTAAAATCTTCATCTCTGTCTGCAGGCTAGTCCAGCGGAGCTTTTAGGTCAGCTCTGTTACTTGTGCTGATATTTTGTTTCTGCATAGTGTAGAAAGCAGACAGGAAGCAGTGGTCCTATTATGGTGAGTTTCTGATCTATGTAAGAAGCCCATGGGTCCATCGATGGCTGTGGTGTGCAACATCTGAGGTGGCACAGTGCTGCGGGTGCTATCGTTCAGTTTGTTTCAGAGCTTAATTGCTGCTTTCTCCCTACCTGTGGCTCTCCAGTTGTTGTTGGACTACAACTCCCATCACCCCTGACCATGGCTCATGCTGGCTGGGATGATGGAAGTCCAACAACAGCATATGGGTGCATGTACTCCAGGTAGTTTCCCAGGTAGAGCTATCCTCCACTGTTAAATTCATATTTAAAAAGCCTAACTCAACCAGGATTACTGACAGTGGTTGATGTTAAAGTCTATGAAAATATCAGGGTAAAAGCTGTGTTAATGAATAACAGAGGCTTAGTATGGGAACTGAAGTTTGAAGAACCTGCTTCTTTGAGAGTTTTCTCTGCATATCTTATGATCTGGAGCCCATTCTGAATACAAAAACTTATTGACTGAGGAGCTCCTGGATTGCTAATCCAAGGGCACCTTCCACTTGCAGAAGGTACCAGCACCCAGAAGAGGCTTCTTGCTAGAAAGTGGGTGAGGCAGGAGGAAGTAACTTCTATTTCCCCAAGCCCCCAGAATCACTTCCCATGCTGTTCTGGAATCCCCTGGAGTAGCTTTTTAGGGGACTGTAAGAGAAAGGCGGAATTGATGAAAATTGCCACTCCAACCCCTTCTTATAATGTGAGCACCGAGTAGAGCTCTGTTCATTATGAGAATGGATTCAGCTCATTGCATCTGACACAAGAAATCTCAATTTAAAACAAATCTTACTTTCCTCCACCTTGTTTTGTTCAGAGTGGGTCTTAGTTGCACAAAGACTTTTTCGTAGCTTCTTGGATCAAGAGACTGACTAGCATGTATCTGAAATGCTTCTTGAACCTGTTGATTCACTTCTGCCAGTGGGTGGAGAAGAACTGCTGTTCCTTGGAAGTCAAGTCTCTGATCAGTTTGAGCAACTTGCATTCTGAGAATATTTAGCCTGACCCGAGTTTGTAATTCAATCAAGAGTTCAAAGTGAATTCTTGAAGGCCAAATATCTGACCTGTACTCTCAAAACATGTGTGGGTGGGTGGGGGCAGGTGAGAGAAGAAATGCAGACTTTGAAGAAGGGGCAGAGGATCCTTGTGCCTCTCAAAACCTTTTCATCTAAAGGTTCCTCAAGTTCATTTTGTTGTCTCCAGCAAGCAGAGTACATGACCAGCAGATGTCTGCTTATGCGGGGTTTCTCCAGTCCTTGTGTTTTTCTGTGGTCTCAATTGGAGGCAGTCACCGTAGTGATTCAGAGATGGCTGGCTGCAAACAGGCTTAGAAACAAATAGGTGATTGTTTACAAAGTCCACCAGAAAGCCTGAAGTGTTGAGCAAGGCACTAATACTGAAGTAGGAAAGTGTTGTGGGGAAATCCCCCCCCCATGCCCACCCCACCCGCCTGCATTCAAAAGCAGGCCAGTGTTTCTTAGTTAACAGGAATTCTGTCTGGGGCTTGACTTAAGTAGACTTTGGTAGGGACAGACAGATCCATGGAAAACTGGAGCCCTGAGGCAATATCCAAAGGTTTCACAGAGTTTTTGTGATAGTAATTGAAACATTGGGGGGGGGGTGCATCTGACTGCAGGATAGGTTACCCATCTATTTCCCCCCTGTCTGCTTATGGTGAAGCTGCAGAATCCAAGAGTCCTGTTTGTTAAGAGCTCTTGGAGAATGGAACTCCCAGTAAAATTGGCAAAGCCACAAGCATGGAAAAATATGGAACATGCTTCTGTTTTACAACTCTGAGGATCATTTTGGAAGGGCAAATAGGTGAGAGAAGCTGTTGTATTAGACCAATAACATTTCATGGTTCACAGAACTTGTCATTGTTTTTTAGATTCTGGGAGACTCAGTGTGGCTTGCTTCATACATAAGTTCTTGCTTGTTACAGAGGTAACTTTATTGCCTACTTGCCTTTCTATATGGAAGATCCCTTGCTTCTCAGTAGAGACTCTAGCTTTCCCAGTAGCCTTTCTCCAGTAGCCTTTCTCCAGTCTCCTTGTTTGTCAGAAATTCTTTTGAGCTTAGCGCTGGCAAGATTCCTTCTAAGCACAAGGCCACAAACACTGTTGAAATGGACCCTTTCACTTAAAAGCGCAGATGGTCCATTTATTTACTGCGTTCCTGCTAACCTTGAAAATATGTTTGCTGAAATTCACAGTGATGGAACATTGTGGTAAGAGAGCATTGTTCACTTGAAAAATGCAGGCTATTTGGTTTCAGAGACAATGTTTAGATGCTGCTATCTGGGAAATAAACTTTGATGCATGCATGTGAAGCTGGGTTTAGAGGAGCTGATTTTAAATCCTGTTAACTTTTAGTGTAATGCAAGGATGCTGCTGTCAGCTAGACAGGAACCGACTTGCTTCTCTGGGGGTATTAACAGGACACCTGCAGGATATCTTACTGTGTTCCTCCCTCTCTGTTTCCTGTGTCCTTTCACCTCATTTCTCTTGCATTCTGATGTTGCACAAGGAGGAGGGAAAATGCTCTATGACCTCTCTACCAGGCTGTTGTGTACAAATCCTTCTAGTGGCCTTGTTGAATTACAGAGTAGAATTTGCTGCACTGTCAACCCAGTGGTGTCATTGCAGGCAGAGGGTGTTTGAAATTGCCCCATTACTGGGCAGTGCCATTTGTGTGGTGTCTGTTACGCAACTGTGGCGAGGCTTGGGCCCTTATCCGTTAATTTATTCTGGCTGTAGTTTTGTTGGTGATCTTCTGATTCTCTCTCACAACATTATGCTGCGTACCTGTATTTGCATACAAGATACCGTATTTTTCGCACCATAGGACGCACTTTTTCCCCTCCAAAAATGAAGGGGAAATGTGTGTGCGTCCTATCGTGCGAATGCAGGCTTTCGCTGAAGCCTGGAGAGTGAGAGGGGTCAGTGCGCACCGACCCCTCACGCTCTCCAGGCTTCGCACACCTCTCCGCAAGCAGCGGG